>PVKP010037919.1:0-21275 GCA_004027715.1 Plecturocebus donacophilus
TTTGGGGTTCTATTGCAGTGGGGTGGGGGGATAAGCAACCAGGGTGTGGGGCCAGTTGATTGGGCTGGGGGACTAATGCTGTAGCCACAGGGAGACCGCTGTGGCGGGAGAACTCTGACCATCAAGCATGCAACCATCTGAAGGGCTGGCTAGACCAGGCACAATGGTTCATACCTGTAATCCCAGCTCTTTGGGAGGCTGAGATAAGCAGATCACCTGAGGTCAGGAGTTCAAGACAAGCCTGGCCAACATGGCAAAACCCTGTTTCTACTAAAAAATACAAGAAGCAGCCGGTGTGGTAGTGCATGCCTGTAATCCCAGCCATGTAGGAGGCTGAGGCAGGAGAATCGCTTGAACCTGGGAAGCAGAGGTTGCAGTGAGCTGAGATCGCACCACTGCACTCCAGCCTGGGCGACAGAGTGAGACCCCGTCTCAAGAAAAAAAAGAAAAGAGTTGGCTAGAACAAAAGTTTTTCTTTTTCTTTCTTTTAGTCAGGTCTCACTCTGTTGCCCAGGTTGGAGTGCAGAGGTGTGATCATGGCTCACCGCAGCCTCAACCTTCTGGCCTCAAGCGAGCCGCCTGCCTCAGCCTCCTGAGTAGCCGGGACTACAGGCATACACCACTGCACCCAGCTAATTCTTACAAAATTTTGTAACAGCCGGGTGTGATGGCTCACACCTGTCATCCCAGTACTTTGGGAAGCCAAGGCAGGAGGATCACTTGAGACCAGAAGGTGGAGACCAGCCTTGGCAATAGAGTGAGACCTCGCCAAATTTTTTTTTTCTTGTTGAGAAAAATATGTTGCCCAGGCTGGTCTCAAACTCCTGGGCCTCATAAAGTGCCGGGATTACAGGCGTGGGCTATTGCACCTGGCTTTGAAGCTGTTGTTCTTTTATGGATCGGAGTGAACAAGACTATCAGCAATCAGCTGTGGGGAAGTGGAATAAAAGGCCAGCATCTGGCCAGGCGCAGTGGCCCACGCCTGTACTCCCAGCACTTTGGGAGGCCCGGTCGGGAGGATCACCTGAGGTCAGGAGTTCGAGACTAGCCTGACCAACGTGGAGAAACCCCATGTCTACGAAAAATACAAAATTAGCTAGACACGGTGGTGCATGCCTGTAATTCTAGCTGCTCAGTAGGCTGAAGCAGGAGAATCGCTTGAACCGGGGAGGCAGAGGTTGTGATGAGCCGAGATTTCGCCACTGCATTCCAGTCTGGGCAACAAGAGTGAAACTCCGCCGCCCCCCCCCCCCCCCAAAAAAAAAATGCCAGTATCCCTGGGGAGTGAATCCAGTAATCCTGATGCCGGCCTGTTCCGAGGCGTTGCCGCCTGGCTGAGGGTGGGGCCAGGCAGGGCCCTGGAGAAGGAAGGAAGCTCAATTCAAACTTGGACTATTGAGCATTTTGTTCTGATTGAATAGTGGGGACAACCAGGTCCGTGAATCATTTCTGAGACAAAGAACAGGGCCTCAGGGGGTCTGAACCTGGCCTTCTCGTCTGCAGGAGTCTTAGTGGTATGGGAAGGGAGGTCCTTGCTGTGCCCAGTTCCAGCGCCCAGCAGGGTGGGGAAATGGTTTCACCTTTTCTGGTTTCCAGGCACACAGAGCTGAAATCGGTGCAACATTGTCACCTGACAGCTGCGAACAGCCTCATCTGTGTCCAGCTCAGACTGAGTTTTGCTCGTATTTCAGCCCCAGGTTTCAGTAAATGTAAAATAATGAGGCTGGGCATGGTGATGGGAACCCTGTGGTCCCAGCCACTTGAGCGGCTGAGCGGGGAGAATCGCTTGAGCCCACGAGTTTGCAGCTACACCACTGCACTCCAGCCTGGGCAACAGAGCTAGACAGTGTCTCAAAAAACAAAAAAAAAGTATAAATGCTTTCTGCATTGTTTTCCTGTCCTTAGTGAGGCAGTGAGTGTCTCGGGTGTGTTCCTTGCTTTCTGCCCCTGCCTGGTGTTATTCCGTGGCTGAGCCTGAGAAGGCTGCTGTGGAAAACTCTCAGATTCGGGAAATGTTGCATCTTCCATCAGGAGGAGGGGAAGGTGCACACGCAGCCCCACACCTTACTGCGAGGTGGGTGAAGGTGTGGGTTGAAGAGATTCACGGAACCAGCACTGACTTAGGCAGGGGGCAGAGATTGTGATAACGTGTGATCCTGCTCCATCTTCTGTTTGTATCTGCATGTCAGATGGATGTGAATTCTGTAGAATACGTCCTGCAGTCCTGAGAAGGGTCCATTCTGATTAGCTGATTGACATTTTATCATGAGGATGATCTTTAACTGGTAGCTGTTTTTTGCAGGGGACAGTTTGTGGGATAAAAAAACTTCTAGATTAGTCTTCTGGAGTCCACCACTCACCCCTTTGTCCTGTAACCCAGGCTGAAAGTGGTGATTTGGCTTCATTCTTATTTTTATTTTTTTTTGAGACAGAATCTTGCTCTGTTGCCCAGGCTAGAGTGCAGTGGCTTGATCTCGACTCACTGCAACCTCCGCCTCCCGGGTTCAAATGATTCTCCTGCCTCAGCCTCGTGAGTAGCTGGGATTACAGGCACGTACCACCACACCCGGCTAATTTCTGCATTTTTAGTAGAGACGGGCTTTCACCATGTTGGCCAGGCTGGTCTCAAACTCCTGACCTCAGGTGATTCACCTGCCTCAGCCTCCCACAGTGCCGGGATTCCAGGTGTGAGCCACTGTGCCCGGCCTCAGCTGCGTTTGTATTCAGACCTCAGGTACCTCAGGTTAAGGGACTTTGGTTGAAGCAGGTGTGGCACCTGGAGAGGGACCACGTGTGCTTCGTGCCAGTCGTATGTCCTTGGATGAATCTTGCTTTGCGATGCAGATTCCCACCTGATGCTTCTCAGGTTTCTGGATATGGCTGGATGGTGGAGAGAATGAACTGCTCGTTGGGGGCGTCTATTCAGATGACTTCGCAGTTTCCTTTAATGTGGCACTGTGATAGACAAGTTCATACTTTTTTTTTTTGGAGACAGGTTGTCACTCTGTTGCCCATACTGGAGTGCAGTGGTGTCATCTTGGCTCACTGCAGCCTCAGCCTCCTGGGCTCAGATGATCCTCCCACTTGAGCCTCCTGAGTAGCTGGAACTCCAGGTGCCCACCACCATGACTGGCTCATTTTTGTACTTTTTGTAGAGACACGGTTTCACCATATTGCCCAGGATGGTTTCAAACTTCTGGGCTCAAGGAGTCCTCCCTCCTCAGTCTCCCAAAGTTGCTGGGATTATAGGCATGAGCCACCAAGCCCAGCTGCTGATAGCATTTTATTTATTTATTTATTTATTTATAATCTTTTATTATAATTTTTTTAAATAAAGAGATGGGGTTTCTTCATGTTGGCCAGGCTGCTCTCAAACTCTTGACCTCAGGTGATCCGCCCACCTCTGCCTCCCAAAGTGCTGAGATTACAGGTGAGAGCCACTGCGCCCGGCCACTGATAGCATTTTATTGTAAAATAGAACACAAGTAGAACTTTTGTAAGACAATTGCAGAGTCAACTGAAACGTCCTAAAGTGAAGAGCGTGTAATGACAGCCAGGCCATATCTTGGAAGAAGCCTTGACATCCCATCTGAAATGATATGTGGCTGGGTGTGGTAGCTCACACCTGTAATCTCAGCGCTGTGGGTGGCCGAAGCAGGTGGATCACAAAGTCAGGAGATCCAGACGATCCTGGCCAACATGGCGAAACCCCATCTCTACTAAAATACAAAAAATTTAGCCAGGCCTGGTGGTGCGGGCCTGCAGTCCCAGCTACTTGGGAGCCTAAGGCAGGTAAATCCCTTGAACCCGGGAGGCAGAGGTTGCAGTGAGCCAAGATCACACCACTGCACTCCAGCCTGGCGACAGAGCGAGACTCTGTCTCAAAAAAAAAAAAAAAAAGAAACATAATGGTAGACTTCTCCCTCCACATCAGGCCAATCAGGCCAATACAATATCCTAAATTTTGTTAGCTTTTTTTTTTTTTTTTTTTGGTTTTACTATGTTATCCAGGCTGGTCTCGAACTCCTGAGCTCAAGTGATCTGCCTGCTTCGGCCTCCCAAAGTGTTGAGATTACAGGTGTGAGCCACCTCACCCAGCCACTATCCTAAATTATAAGGAAATAATTTCCTTGCTTTTCTTAATATTTGTATTTTTAAAATTAATTTTTTTTTCTTTTTTTTTTTTTTAATAGAGACAGGGTTTTGCTCTCTTACCCAGGCTGGTGTTGAACTCCTGGCCTCAAGTGATCTTCCTACCTTGGCCTCCCAAAGTGCTGATACTACAGCTGAATAAGAAATAATAAAGTTTGACTAAGTCACGTCAATTTCCATGTTATCTGAATGATTGATTTTATTTTTTTGAGACTGGATCTCTTCCCCAGGCTGGAGTACAGTGGCACAATCAGTTCACTTCAGCCTTGAACCCCTGGGTCAAGCGATCATCCCTCCTCACCCTCTCTAGTAGTGGGGACTACAGATGTGTGCCACCATGCCCAGCTAATTTATTGTATTTCATTTTTTGGTGGAGATGGGATCTTGCTGTGTTGTCCAGGCTGGTCTCCAACTCTTGGAGCTAAGCAATCCTCCCACCTTAGCCACTGAAAGTACTGGGATTACGAACACGCACCACCAGCCTGACCTTCATGATGTTTTCAGATTTTGCAGTGTTTACCCTGCCCTCACATTTGCCCTTTCTCAGCAATGATTTGTGCGTCTCCCCCAGAGGCTGTCATTGCGCTTTGCTTCATGTCCGGAAGGCACTCACCACACGGAGTATATTGCGCGTTTTGCATATTGTTTGCCACCTCTCACAAGAACGTAAGGTCTGTGTAGCTCAGGGTTCATGAGTTAAGTCCAGTTCCCCAGGCTGTCAGCCTCGCCCCTCCTCCTGCGCACACGGGGGAGACCGGGCCTCGCTGAAGTGGGCTGTGTGGGATGTTTCAGGACTCGGTGGTCTTTGAGGAAGTGGCTGTGAGGTTCACCCCGGAAGAGTGGGCATTGCTGAGTCATGCTCAGAGGAGACTCTACAGGGATGTGATGCTGGAAATCTGCAGGAACCTGGCCTCCTTGGGTAAGGATTCATGCCTTCACTGCGTCCCTGGAGAGCAAAGATAACTTAGTTTGCTTTTTATTTGAGGTCAGAAAGAGAAATATGTTGGAAAGAGACAGACATGATCCCAACCCCGTGGAATATGGAGTCGAAAGGCTTCTCCATGAAAACAAAGTTGTGTGTATTACTGATATTTTGATTTTTTTTTTTTTTTTTTTTTTTTGAGACGGAGTCTTGCTCTGTCGTCAGGCTGGAGTACAGTGGCGCAATCTCGGCTCACCGCAGCCTCCACCTCCTGGGTTCAAGTGACCCCCTGCCTCAGCCTCCCAAGTGGCTGGGACCACGGACGCACACCACCACGCCCGGCTAATTTTTTGTATTTTTAATAAAGATGGGGTTTCATCATGTTGGCCCAGATGGTCTCAATTTCCTGACCTCATGATCTGCCTGCCTTGGCCTCCCAAAGTGCTAGAATTATAGGCAGGAGCCACCTCGCGCAGCCCCCCCTTTTTTTTTCTTTATTTTTGAGATGGAATCTCACTGTGTCTCCTAGGCTGGAATGCAGTGGCACGATCTCGGCTCACTCCAGCCTCTGCCGCCTCGGTTCCAGTAATTCTGCTTCAGTCTCCCGAGTAGCTGGGATTACAGGCGCCTGCCACCACACCTGGCTAATTTTTGTAGTTTTAGTAGAGATGGGGTTTTACCATCTTGGCCAAGCTGGTCTTGAACTCCTGACCTCATGATCCACCCGCCTCAGCCTCCCTAAGTGCGGGGATCATAGGCATGAGCCATGGCACCTGGTTGATATTTTGGTTTTCTTACTCACCAGTCTTGAGGCTGCCCACATTTTACAAGTGTAAGCATCGTATCCTGTGTCCCACTGGGGCAGTGAAAACAGTTTTGTGGTTCACCCCACAGAGTAACTGTACTTTGAAAATCCAGGTATGCTGTGGTAAAGTAAATCACAGTTCCAATGGGAGTAATCCACATTGGATGTGGTAATTTTGCTGCAGTTAAAACTGACACACAGGCTGGGCACGGTGGCTCATGCCTGTAATCCAAGCACTTTGGAGGCCAAGGCGGGCGGATCACCTGAGGTCGGGAGTTCAAGACCAGCCTGACCAACATGGTGAAACCCTGTCTTAAAAAAAAAAACAAAACTCACACGCAGTCATCACTGCTGGTCTGGGAGGCGGAAGTGTTGGCCTGTGTCGGGGAAACATTTGATGCCCTTCACAGTCCTCCCTCATCATGTGATTCTCCGGAGTGGATGGTGCTCACCCCTGAGGGCAGCCGGGCACCGTGAGGACGGACTCCTGTCAGCCCCGTGCCTGTGAGCACCAGGAGAGCAGCGCTCAGGAGGAGTGGCTCTGGGCAAGAAGGCTCTGTTACGCAGCGTGAGTCGGAAACACAAGCCCTTCTCCGAGAAAGAGGAGGTGTGTCCTCTCAGATGCTCAGCTGCCCTGTGTAGGCTTTTCCTCCAGCCTCCTGCACTGCTGTCCTTCCCCGGGGAAAGCCTCTGTATTTCCTCGTGTAAAAGGAGCATTTGCGCATGTGCGTTTTCCCCACCAACTTCGTACTCTGCTTTTCTGATAATATTTTACTTAACATCAGTCTCCATCAGTTTGGAACTATTCTATTTCTTTTTTTTGTTGTTGTTTTTGAGATGGAGTCTCACCCTGTTGTCCGGGCTGGAGTTCAGTGGTGCAGTCTCAGCTCACTGCAACGTCCACCTCCTGGGTTCACGCCATTCTTCTGCCTCAGCCTCCCGAGTAGCTACGATTATAGACGTCCACCACCACACCCGGCTAATTTTTTGTATTTTTAGTAGAGACAGGGTTTCATCATGTTGGCCACACTGGTCTTGAACTCCTGACCTTCTGATCCTCCCGCCTTGGCCTCCCAAAGTGCTTGGATTGCAGGCATGAACCACTGCCCCAGGCCTGAAAACTATTCTGTTTCTTAGTAAACAGGCTGCCGTGTTCACCTAGTCTTCTTTTTTTGGGACTGGGTCTCGCTCTATCACCCAGGCTGGAGTGCAATGGCCCAGTCTCAGCTCACTGCAGCCTCTTCCTCCCGGGTTCAAGCAATTCTCTTGCCTCAGCCTCCCAAGTAGCTGGGGTAACAGGCATGCGCCACCATGCCCAGCTAATTTTTTTGTATTTTTAGCAGAGATGGAGTTTCACCATGTTTGTCAGGCTGGTTTTGAATTCCTGACCTCGGGTGATCTGCCCCGCTCGGCCTCCCAAAGTTCTGGGATTACAGGCGTGAGCCACCGCGCCCAGCCCTATTCTTCTTTTTCTGAGACAGCGTCTGGCTCGGTCACACAGCCTGGAGTGTAGTGTGCGATCATGGCCCACTGCAGCTTTGACCTCCTGAGCTCAAGCCATCCTCCCTCCTTGGCCTCCCGAGGATCTGGGATTACAGGCACATCGCCACACCTGGCTAATGTAAATTTTTTCTTGTTACTGTTTGCAGATGAGGCCTTCTTGTTTTTCTGTGTTGCCCAGGCTCATCTTGAGCTCCTGGGCTCAAGCGGTTCTCCTACCTTGGCCTCCCCATGCATTGGGATTACAGGCATGAGCCACTGCACCCGGCTCATCTGTTTTTTATTATTGCCAAATTCCCAAACAGATCGAGGAGCTCAGAGTCTCACTTTGATAGCATGCCTGTTCTTCCTAACCAAAAACCGTGGTTTCATTTTTGGATTAGTATATGAAAAGAAATCCATAGGTGATCTATTTTCTTTCCTTTATGCCAACATATTTTCCCCTAAGAAATTGTGTAATTGATTGTTCCAGATAGTTGCATTTATGTTAGAACCAGTGGATCAAGTTCTCAGAGAGATGTTTTCGGGAATGAAATATCCAATGAAGAGGAAATTGCAAAATTCACAAGAAGTGATTCCTGGTCTATTTTTGGACAAAATTGGAGATTTGATAACATTGGAGATGAGCACCAAATCTCAGAGAGGCATCTGAGGTGAGTGGCACTCAGCCAGAGGGAGGGGCCTCTCCACAGAGTCAGACCAACGTGCAATTAACAGAAAAGCATAAACAGCTACACAGTTCTATACTCACAGACACTTCTTTTTCTTTTCCTTTATTTTCTCTTTTTAAAAATATATTTTGACAATTACTTTTATTTAAATTAATTTATTTTGAGACAGTCCTGCTCTGTCACCAGGCTAGAATGCAGTGGTGTGATCTCGGCTCACTGCAACCTTTGCCTCAGGTTCAAGCAATTCCCCTGACTCAGCCTCCCAAGTAGCTAAGACTAAAGGCGCATGCCATCACGCCTGGCTAATTTTTTATATTTTAGTATAGACGAGGTTTCATCATGTTGGCCAGGATGGTCTCGATCTCCTCACCTCATGATCCGCCTGCCTTGGCCTCCGAAAGTGCTGGGATTACAGGTGTGAACCACGCACCCAGCCTATTTATTTTTGAGATGGGGTCTCCTTCTGTCACCTAGGGTGAAGTGCAGGAGCTCTGATTTTGGCTCACTGTAACCTTTGCCTCTTGGGCTGAATCAATCCTCCCGCCTCATCCTCCTGAGCAGCTGGAAAGACAGGCACACATGACCGCACCTGGCTAATTTTTATATTTTTGTAGAGGTGGAGTTTCACCATATTGCCCAGGCTGGTATCAAACTCCTGGACTCAAGCAGTCCACCCGCCTCGGCCTCCCAGAGTGCCGGGATTACAGATGTGAGCCACCGTGCCTGGCTGAGACTTTCAGAAGAGTATTTTCATGAATGTCATGTCGATGTTGCATGTCTGAAACAGCTGGAAACAATATCAGGAAACCTCATCTATAAGAAACACTAGGCCAGGCGTGGTGGCTCATGCCTGTAATCCCAGCACTTTGGGAGGCCAAGGCAGTGGGTCACGAGGTCAAGAGATCGAGACCATCCTGGCCAAGGTGAAACCCTGTCTCTACTGA
This sequence comes from Plecturocebus donacophilus, assembly GCA_004027715.1. NCBI lineage: Eukaryota > Metazoa > Chordata > Mammalia > Primates > Pitheciidae > Plecturocebus > Plecturocebus donacophilus. The sequence goes on from PVKP010037919.1 coordinate 8,995, forward strand.
AAATACACAGAAAATGAGCCAGGCGTGGTGGTGTGTGCCTGTAGTCCCAGCTACTCGGGAGGCTGAGGCAGGAGAATTACTTGAAACTGGAAAATGGAAGTTGCAGTGAGCTGGGATCAGCAGTCCAGCCTGGAGATAGAGGCAAGGCTCCATCTCAGAAAAACAAGGATTCTACTTTGGAGGAGCTAGAAAAAAATAAAGAAAGAAACACTGTGGGCCCGGTGCGGTGGCTCACACCTGTAATCCCAGCACTTAGGGAGGCCCAGGCGAGCAGATCACCTGAGGTCAGGAGTCTAAGACCAGCCTGGCCAACATGATGAAACCCCGGCTCTACTAAAAATAAGTTCACCAGGCACACCTGTAATCCCAGCTGCTTGGGAGGTTGAGACAAGAGAATCACTTGAACCCAGGAGGCAGAGGTTGCAGTGAGTCACGATCACGCCACTGCACTCCAGCCTGGGCAACAGTGAGACCTGTCTTTAAAAAAAAAAAAAAGCTGAAATTTATGGCTGCAGTTGAGCCTTCAACTAGAGCATTGAGCTTGTTCCCCATAGTAACAAGGCAGACAGTGCTGAAAATAGCCCCATTCAGTGAAATTGGCAAATATGTAATCAAAGTAATCACTAAATACCATTAATAAATTAATCACTTAGAATCATTAATGACTAGTATTGTGCTTCCTGTTTTGAACAGAAGTCAGCTGGGGATCCTCTGTGAAAGTAATGAAGGCCATCAGTGTGGAGAGACCTTGAGCCGGACTGTGAGCCTTCTTGTGCACAATAGTTACGCTACCGAAGCTAAACCCTCTGAGTGCACTAAGTGTGGCAAAGCCTCCAAGAATCAGCAGAGATCTCACACCAGGGAAAGGCTGCATCTGTGTGAGGAATGTGGGCAAGACTGCAGCTGCCTCCCCTGCCAAAGCCCTCCTGTGAAAACTCAGACTGTAGAGCAACCCTGTAATTGCCAGGACCCAGGGAGAGCATCTGCAACCTATGTGAAAAGTTGCAGCCGTAAAAAGTCTTACGAATGTAAGAAATGTGGGCAAGCTTTCACTTGTTCCTCATCTTTCAGGGCACACGTGAAGGGTCACCATGGGCAGAAAAGCCATGCGTGTAAAGTGTGTGGGAAGACCTTTATGTATTACTCCTACCTTACCCGGCACATAAGAACTCACACAGGAGAGAAACCCTATGAATGTAAGGAGTGTGGGAAAGCCTTCAGTTGTCCCTCTTACTTCCGAGAACACGTCAGAACACACACTGGAGAGAAACCGTATGAATGTAAGCATTGTGGAAAATCATTTAGTTGTTACTCTTCCTTTAGAGATCACGTGAGGACCCACACTGGAGAGAAACCCTGTCAGTGTAAACACTGTGGGAAAGCGTTCACGTGTTACTCGTCTCTCCGAGAACACGGGAGAACGCACAGCGGAGAGAAACCCTATGAATGTAAGGAATGTGGCAAAGCCTTCAGGTACCCCTCCTCCCTGCGAGCACATGTGAGAATGCACAGTGGAGAGAAGCCATACATGTGCAAGCAGTGTGGGAAGGCCTTCGGATGTCCCACCTACTTCAGACGACATGTGAAAACACACAGCGGCCTGAAGCCCTACGAATGTAAGGAGTGTGGGAAAGCCTACAGTTTTTCCTCATCCCTTCGAATCCACGTGAGGACGCACACTGGAGAGAAGCCTTTTGAGTGTAAACATTGTGGGAAAGCCTTCAGCTGTCACTCCTCCCTTCGAGAGCATGTGAGAACCCACAGTAGAGAGAAACCGTACGAATGTAAGCAATGTGGGAAAGCCTTCAGCCATGCTCAGTATTTTCAAAAGCATGTGAGAGCACACAGTGGAGTCAAACCCTACGAATGCACTGAATGTGGGAAAGCCTACAGTTGCTCCTCATCCCTTCGGGTGCACGTGAGGACGCACACTGGAGAGAGACCGTACGAATGCCAGCAGTGTGGGAAAAGCTTCAGGTATCTGGCTTCGCTCCAAGCACATGTGAGGACACATGCCGGAGCGTGAATCTATGAATACAGTGGACCTGGGAGAGTGTTCCACCTTAAACCTTGTAAATGTGAGAAACACTAGCAAGAAACCTTATTTATGTAGAGAATGCAGGAAAATCTGGGATAGCACTTGTTTTGTACGTGAAAACTCCAGAGTAGGAGAGAAATCTCTTAATTATGATTAATATGGTATTACCTTTACATGCCTCAGCCTTAATAGTGATTCTTTGTGTGTAATGTCTAGTTAATGTTTGTAATGTAAACAGTTAATAGATACCCTGTTTTGTACGCTTTCAGCTATACTATGTATAGTTTGTCATTTAGGACTTTAAATAATTGTAGTTATATTTGTCTCATTCCATTGCAGTGTGTTTGGGACCCATGGGTGAGGAAGTGGCTTTTCGTTTTCATGCATCACTTGGTGTGAATTTAGATGAAACATTTTTGATTCCTACTTTCTTGTTTGTTGGTTTGTTTTTGAGATGGAGTCTTGCTCTGTTGCCCAGGCTGGAGTGGAGTGGCGCAATCTTGGCCCACCCCAACCTGCACTTCCCTGGTTTAAGTGATTCTCCTGCCTCAGCCTCCCAAGTAGCTGGGATTATGGGCACCCACTGCCACGCCCAGCTAATTTTTGTATTTTTAGTCCTTAGGGGTTTTCGCCATGCTGGCTGGGTTGGTCTCGAACTCCTGACATCAGGTCATCTGCCTGCCTCAGCCTCCCAAAGTGCTGTGATTACAGGTGTGAGCCATGGCGCCCAGCCTGATCCCCACTTCCCATGCTGTTTCTAGCGTGTGATCGTGAGACTTTGTCATTGTTGGTTTCTTTTCCAGCCCACTGCTGCAGCTACTGGAATTTGCTGTCCCCCTATCAACCTTTTCCTTTGTTTGTTAAAATTAAAACTTGTATTTTACAGAGATAGTGTCTTGCTATGTTGCCCAGGCTGGTATCGAACTCCTGGGCTCAGGCAGTCCTCCTGCCTTGGCCTCCCAAAGCGCTGGGATTGCAGGCGTGAGTCTCCATGCCCTGTGGCCTTCAGCCTTTACTATTTTAAAATGTGTCTTCTCACCTACATACCAGGTACCAGAAAAAGAAGAAAAAGAAAAAAAAAGTGTCTTCCACATTTGTTTGTTTCTTGTGGATACCACTTGCGTGTAACTCAGATAGGTTAGTCCTTATAGAAGACTCTTGAAAGACATCATTCTCAGTTGGTTTCTGGTCATATTTTCACCTTTTTTCACTGCCCTTGATCCTGGTGGGAAATTGGACAAACTGCATTTAAGAAGAAAGACCTTTTGACATGAAGAGGAAAGTTAGTATATAGCTTATTCTACTTGATTATATTGTCAGCCCTAATAAGGTTAGAAACTATATATCTCAGAGTCCCTTCCATTTATGGTTCTGAGTTAAAATTCATGAGAAGAGAAAGGTACATGAGTTTTGAAAAGCAGAAGTGAAGAAGACATTATTCTTGGTTTTGATATGCTGTCTGGAAACAAATACATGGTAACCTTATGGACCTACGTTGCAACACATTTTTCTTCTTTTTTATTTGAGATGGAGTTTTGCTCTTGTCGCCCAGGCTGGAGTGCAGTGGCGTGATCTTGGCTCACTGCAACCTCCGCCTCCCGGGTTCAAGCAATTCTGCCTCAGCCTCCCGAGTAGCTGGGATTTCAGGCATGTGCCACCATGCCTGGCTAATTTTTGTTTTTTGTATTTTTAGTAGAGAGAGAGTTTCTCCATGTTGGTCAGGCAGGTCTCAAACTCCCGACGTCCGGTGATCCCCCCACGTCAGCCTCCCAGAGTGCTGGGATTCCAGGTGTGAGCCGCCCCGTCTGGCTGCAACATATTATTCTGACTTCTGGCTCTGCTAGTTTAGAACAGCCCCAAAGCCAACGTGACACTTGACTTTAATTTCCTCTTAGCTCACTCGGCAGACTTTTCCATGAGCACCCCCACCAGGGACCTCCTTTACTATTCAGGTACACAGGGGTCCTTTGATTTCACCGTACCTCCGTGGTTTTCATCAGGCCATGCCAGGTTATTGCATTTAGTGATCTCCTCTCTTCCTGTGAACCCCTTTATCTCCAGTTCTTCTCATATTTACATTATTTCTATAGTAAGTATCTTGTCCCTTAATTGTACCTGTTTCCTCACCCTACACTGACAGTCTAATGTTGCAGCCAAGAATGCATATGCATGGCATTGTTGAGCGGTGACAGTGACCGCTGAGCCTACATTTTCTTTTTTTTTCCTTGGGACAGTTTTTTGCTTTTGTTACCAGGCTGCAGTGCAATGGCACGATCTCGGCTCACTGCGACTTCCATAACTCCTTCCAAGCAGTTATCCTGCCTCACGCTCCTAAGTAGCTGGGATACAGGCATGTGCCACCATGGCTGGCTAATTTTTTTGTATTTTTAGTAGAGATGGGTTTCACCATGTTGGTCAGGCTGGTCTTAAACTCGTGACCTCAGGTGATCCACCCGCCTTGGCCTCCCAAATTGCTGGGATTACAGGCGTGAGCCACTGTGCTCAGCCTCCGGGTTCAAGTGATTTTCCTGTCTCAGCCTCCTAAGTAGCTGGGACTACAGATGTTCACCACTACACCTGACTTTATTTTATTTTTATTTTTTTGAGATGGAGTCTCACTCTGTCAGGCTACAGTGCATAATGTGATCTCAGCTCACTGCAACCTCTACCTCCCGGGTTCAGGTGATTCTCCTGCCTCAGCCTCCCAAGTAGCTGGAATTACAGGCACGCGCCACCACTCCCGGCTAATGTTTGTATTTTTAATATAGACAGTTTCACCATGTTGGCCAGGATGGTCTCGATCTCTTGACCTTGTGATCCACCCACCTTGGCCTCCCAAAATTCTGGGATTACAGGCGTAAGCCACCATGCCCAGCCTATTTATGAGACAATGTCTTGCCCTGTTGCCGAGGCTGGAGTACAATGGCTCAATCTCGGCTCACGGCAACCTCCGCCTCCCGGGTTCAAGCGATTCTCCTGTCTCAGCCTCCCGAGTAGCTGGGATTACAGGCGTGCGCCACCACACCCAGCTAATGTTTTGTATTTTAGTGGAGATGGGTTTTCACCGTGTTGGCCAGGCTGGTCTCAAACTCCTCACCTGAGGAGATCCACCCGCCTCGCCCTGCAAAGTGCTGGGATTACAGGTTAAATGGGCTACCGAGGCGGGGCGCGCTGCACGCCGGGAGGAGGCTGATGGGCGGGGCCTTGAGCGTCTGCTCAGCCTCCGCCTGAGGTCGCAGTTTCCCACAAGCCCCCGGGGCAGGGACCGCGCAGGCGCAGTTGTCTGGCCGGCCAAGGTGAACTGCCGGGTCTGGCGTCACTGGTGCACGTGCAGCCACCGCCTCCAGCCTGGGTGAGTGCGAAGCCCGGGGACAGTGGGTATGGGTGCGCCTGCGGGTGTAGGGAAGCTAGGGAGGTGGGTGTGGGGAAGCTAGGGAGGTGGGTGTGGGGGACCCCGGGGTAGTGGGTGCGAGTACGCCGGCAGGTTTGGGGGACTGAGGCTGAGGGTGGGTGTGCGTTCGCCTTAGCATGTGGGGGACGGAGGGGCGCTGCGTTTGGGTGCGGCTACCGGTATGGGGGCCGAGTGTGGGTGTGGGTGCGCCTGCAGATGTCGGGGGCCCAGAGGCAGTGGGCGTGGGTGCACCTGCGGGTGTGGGGAACCTAGGGTGGGTGTGGGTGAGCCTGCGCCGGCCATGGTGGGGCGTCTTTGAGGTTGGTGGTTGTGGTTGTCCTGGGGCGCTGAGGTGGCTACGCACCTCGGGGGGCTGTCCCCGTGGTCGAGGGGTTTCCTTGGAACGCGGACCCAGCCACTCCTTTTCCAGTGCTTTCTCCCCGCAGCCACAGCTGTGCTCCCGAGAGGATGCAGGTGCGGGTCCTTAGTAATGAGGCTTGTGGGGAAGAAGTGGTGGAGCTGGGATTGCTGTGGGAGCTGGAGAGTTGAAACTTCTCAAGACAAGCGCTTGGCTAATGCCTGAGGATTAGGACCCCCCACTAGGTAGCAGAGTCGCCTTTGGGAGAACTGGGGTGCATCCCCAAAGATCTGACCCTGGGGACCTGAATGAATTCAGCTCTCACTGCAGTGTTCTTGGCAGGTGTGGCCCGAAAGGGCGTTTCCTAACAGCACAGGCAGGTTTGGGGCCTGAGTCCTCCTTCCTCAATCCTTCAGTGCTTCCTAAGTGTCCGAAGGTGGTAAAAGAAACACTGCACGTTTTCAATTAAAGCTCAGGAGGGTTTGGGTTTTCTCTCAGTTCACGAAAGCGGTTTGTTGTTTTTATTATTACTATTATTTTTTTTCTTGAGACGGAATCTCCCTCTATCTTCCAGGCTGGAGTGCAGTGGCACGATCTTGGCTCACTGCAACCTCTGCCTCCTGGGTTCAAGCAATTCTTCTGCCTCAGTCTCCCGAGTAGCTGGGATTACAGGCGCGCACCACTACGCCTGGCTAATTTTTGTATTTTTAGTAGAGACGAGGTTTTACGGTGCTAGTCAGGATGGTTTCGATCTCCTGACCTTGTGATTCCCACCCCACCCCGCCCCCTGCCTCGGCCTCCCGAAGTGCTGGGATTACAGGTGTGATTTTTTTAGACAGAGCTTTGCTCTGTCTCCCAGGCTGGTGTTCAATGATGCGATCTCGGCTCACTGCAACCTCCGCCTCCCGGGTTTAAGCGATTCTCCTGCCTCAGCCTCCGGAGTAGCCAGCACTACAGGCATGCGCCACCGCCCCCAGCTCATTTTTGTATTTTTAGTAGAGATGGGGTTTCACCATGTTGGCCAGGCTGGTCTTCATCCCTTGACCTCATGATCTGCCCGCCTCAGCCTCCCAAAGTGCTGGGATTAACCACGCCTAGCTGCTTTTATTATTTTCAATATACACACAGTAAAAGTATTTTGTGTATTTCTGTGAGTTTTCATAAATGCATATTTCCACCACCAAAACAGAGAATATTCTGTCACTCCCCAAATACTCTTGGGTTGCCCATTTGTAGCCAACCTTGCACTCCTAACCACTGATCTGCTTTAGATACCTGTATCTTTGCCTGTTCCAGCACATCATGTTATGTGAAACACGTAGCCTTTTGAGTCCGGTTTGCGAACTTCGATGCCATATTTGTAAAATTAACGAACTATACTTGTTATTTATTGATTGCTTGAGACGAGGGTCTCACCCTGTGGCCCAGGCTGTGGGAGGGGCACAGTCATAGCTCACTGCTGGGTCAAACGTCTGGGCTTAGCGATCCTCCCACCTCAGCCTCCCTAGTAGCTGGGACTCCAGGCATGCACCACCATGCCTTGCTAACAAACATGTTTTTTTTTAGTAGAAAGGAGCTCTCCTTTTTTTCTTTGAGAGGGAGTCTTGCTCTGTTGCCCAGGCTGGGGTGCAGTGGTGTGATCTCAGCTCACTGCAACCACCGCCTCCTGGGTTCAAGCGATTCTCCTACCTCAGCCACCCGAGTAACTGGGACTACAGGTGAGTGCCACCATCCTGGCTAATTTTTTTTTGTATTTTTAGTAGAGACAGGGTTTCACTATATTGGCCAGGCTGGTCTTGAACTCCTGACCTCGTGATCTGCCTGCCTTAGCTTCCCAAAGTGCTGGAGTTACAGGCCAGAGCCATGGCGCCTGTCCTGAGATGAGGTCTCCTTATGGTGGCCAGGCTAGCCTTGGACTCCTGGGGTCAAGCATTCCTCCCACTTTGGCCTCCCGAAGTGCTGGATTTATCGGCAGGAGCCATGGTGTCCAGCCTGTTACTGTCTTGTAGAGTTTTGAGTTTACAAACTTTTGACGGTGCTAAGTAGCAGTGGTGGCAGTTAATAGGCCTTCAAAACCGAGAGGTTAAATTACTGTGTTTACATCGAGATACCCGAGTTTAGGTTAAGATTCTGTGTTCCCTGTGCGCAACTTTCTTCATTTGTGTGATGGGAGGGAACATTCGATGACGTGATAAATCACATTAATCTCTGCACTGCTTAACATTGAGAAGTTGACAGAATTTCACTTGCTTCCCTCATGAACAAAACACAAAGCTATTGGCCGGGGTGGTGGCTCTCAGCTTTAACTCCAGCGCTTTGGGAGGCTGAGGCGCTTGAGTCCAGGAGTTCCAGGCCAGCCTGGGCAACATAGTGAGATCTTACCTCCGCAAACAAACAACGCCCCCATCACACACACCCAGAAAGCTGTTACTTTTTTTTTTTCCTCTTTTTTAGGATCTCATTTGATGTGAGTGCAAACTTATGAAAATACCTGTGAAAAGCAAAATGGTCTTTCTGGGCATTGCAGATCATTAAAACACAAAGCTTCCATCCAGTCTCATGAAATGTATTTAAAATTTCCCAGTTTCAGGATGTCAGATGTGCTGGGGGGTCCTCGAGACCACCCCCTGTGCTTCAGTGGTGTGTTAGGGGCACTGAGGAACTTGTATATAGTCAGCCTTAAGCTCAGCTTATGACAGCGCAGGGACATGGAGTCGAACGTTAGCAAAGGGACGAGGCACGGGTGAAGCTGGGGAACCAGGCACGAGCTTCCAAGGGTCCTCCCCGGTTGGAGTCATACGAGGTGCCTTTGCTGGCCCACAACTAACTGTGATAGCCTGTGTGACGACGTACCAAGCCGAGCAGCTCAGCAGACACTCTGCCAGGGTTTTTATTGCCGGCCGGTGAGGGAGCATTCACCAGTTGGTAAATACCAAGACTGCAGATGCCTGGGATGAAAGGAGGTGTTTTGCGTACACCGTACTGCTTGTGCCATTTTGACACAGAGGTGACCTTGGAAACAGGCGTGTCAAGGGAGCGCGGTCAGCCCTGCTTTGCCATTTTTTTTGCCCGGCAGCCTGTTGGGCCTTGCTTTACAGCAAAATAATTATCAGCAGGGCCGGCGAGAATGTTTTTCTGTGGAAAAAGTTAGTTTCTACTCCATAGCACCCTTCCAGAAGAAAAGTATGGCTAACATTTAGGGATGACTTTTTTTTTTTTTTTTTTTTTTTTGCTTTTAACTTGGAAGAAACTGAAGGGAGGATTTTTTAAAGGTGAAGTTGTGATTGCTAAATGGGACACAGTGATTTTGTAACAGGAGGAAATATCTAAAAGCGTCGGAGGAGGTGGCTGCTGGAAATCTCCAGAAGCCTATGGGCAGGTGCCTGGGGGAGGGCAGGGGCCAGTGTTCACCTTAGTTTTGTTCTGAGGTGTTTTACATAAACACGGTGGCTCACGCCTGAAATCCCAGCACTTTGGGAGGCTGAGGTGGGCAGATCATAAGGTGAGGAGTTCGAGACCAGCCTGGCCAACATGGGAGAACACCGTCTCTACTAAAAATACAAAAATTAGCGGGGGGTGGTGGCTCATGCCTGTAATTGCAGCTACTCGGGAGGCCGAGGCAGGAGAATCGCTTGAACCCGGCAGGCGGAGGCTGCAGTGAGCTGAGATCGCGCCCCTGCACTCCAGCCTGGGGACAGAGCGAGACTCCATCTGCAGTTTGGGATGAAGTCGCGGTACTGCTTCCAGTTATCCCTTTTAGGGTTTTGGACTTAGTTAAAATAAAAGTCTCTTTTTTATTTTTTGAGATGGAGTCTCACTGTCTCGCCGGCTGGAGTGCAGTGGTCCAATCTGGGCTCACCGCAATCTCCGCCTCCCGGGTTCAAGGAGTTCTCCTGCCTCAGTCTCCCGAGTAGCTGGGACTACAGGCGTGCGTCACCCCGCCCAGCTAATTTTTTTTTTAAAATTTTTATACAGACGGGGTTTCATCATGTTGGCCAGGCTGGTCTTGATCTCCTGACCTCGTGATCCACCCACCTCAGCCTCCCAAAGTGCTGGGATGACAGGCGTGAGACACTGTGCCCAGCCAATAAAGGTCCGTTTTAGAAAGCCAGCTGGTTTCCTCCTTAAACTTATGTATTCATCCTTTTTACCACGTGTAGTGAAGCTTACTCTTGCCAGTAATTCCAGCTTTCAGACAGTGTCGGGATAGGTTCCAGGCCTGATGACAGACAGTCCTGCAGGACACGCAGGGTGCTGCTGGAAACCGACTTTACCACGTTCAGGGCGACCCAAGCAAGACAGACGTTAGCTCTCAAGGTGAACAGACGCTCGGTGTGGCCTCGTCCTGCCTGGAGAATTCTCAGTCCCGTCGGATTAAGTTAGTGTGGGCCCTGATCTCAGAGGGACTGCCTGAGGCCGTCAGTTCCACGTGGTTTGCTCGTCTGTGACGACAGCTTGTCACCTTCGGCAGTGTGGCCCTCGGCGTTCTGCAGGGCGGGCACAGCCGCTGGGCGATGCGGGGCTGCCCCACACACTGTCAGGGTGATCTAGGCACAGCAGACAGTTTGCGTTCACAGAACTTACGGGGGACGGGCGCGGTGGCTCACGCCTGTAATTCTAGCACTTTGGGAAACTGGGGCAGGTGGATCACCTGAGGTCAGGAGTTCGAGACCAGCCTGACCAACATGATGAAACCCCCTCTATACTAAAAATACAGAATTAACCAAGCGTGGTGGCGCACACCTGTAATCCCAGCTACTTGCGAGGCCAAAGGAGAGTTGCTGGAACGCGGGAAGTGGAGGTTGGGGTGAGCCGAGGTGGCGCCATTGCACTCCAGTGTGGGCAGTAAGAGCGAAACTCTGTCTCAAAAACAAACAAAAAACTCATGGGAGTTTGGAAAGGCAGCACAGCAGATTTCCTTCAGGGGGAAGGAAAAGGTAACAGCACAGATTCTGAGAACTGAGAGCAGCACTGTCCCCCAGCGGCCCACAGGCTTCTGGGTGTTCCCCAGCCACCTCCTCAGATGCTTTCCTGCTGTTACAAAATCACCATGTCCCATTTAGCAGTCGTAACTTTGAAAAATCATCCCGTAGTGTTACTCAGATTTTCCTTTTGGAAGGGTTGTATGGAATAGGAACACATTTTTTCCAAGAAAAACATTTTAATATAATTTACTCAAAGACACGTTGTTGTTGTTGTTGTTAATTACTTTAGGTGCACACTGTATCTGGCACTTCTCCCCATGCTACCCCTCCCCGCCGTCCCCTCCCTCCCCACCCCCTGCTGTGTCTCCCCTACTCCCCCCAACTGCCCCCAGTGTGTGATGCTCCTCTCCGAGTCCATGCGTTCTCATTGTTCAACACCCACCTATGAGTGAGAACATTCAGTGTTTCGCTTTCTGTTCTTGAAGACATGTTTAATAACTGGTTGTGGCCAGGCACGGTGGCTCACGCTTGTAATCTCAGCATTTTGGGAGGCTGAGGCGGGTGGCTCATGAGGTCAGGAGATCAAGACCATCCTGGCCAACATGGTGGAACCCCGTCTCTACTAAAAAAAAAAATAGCTGGGCGTGGTGGCATGCGCCTGTGGTCCCAGCTACTCAGGAGGCTGAGGCAGGAGAATTGCTTGAGCCCAGGAGATGGAGATTGCAGTGAGCTGAGATCGCGCCATTGCACTCCAGCCTGGGCGACAGTGTGAGACTCCATCTCAAAAAAAAAAAAAAAAAATTGGTTGTGATAAAACCTGAAATTTTCAAAAACATTTCAAGACAGCTTTCCATAACCTCCCATCCCTTTCATCTGCTCATTTATCCCGTGAGCATCTGAGAAGGATCAGTGTGTTTCTGGGGCGTAACCTAACCACGTTGTGTCCCGGGAGAAAGGTCAGGGAAGTAGGGTCACTCTCTCCATCCACTGTGACGCACTGCAGTGAATGCGGAAAGCCGAACACAGGCCGTCGGCAGGGTCAGAGCATCAGGCATGGGCGGAAGGTCTCAGTGCCAGGGTGATGCCCTTGCCAGCCTGCCGCTCGCTGCTGGCAGCAGTCACAGGTTTGCAATGCAGACATTGTCTGTATCCAGTGAGCCACTTGCTATTGATGGAATTTCAAAAACTTCATTTTGTCAATTTTTAACATTCAGATGCAAGACCCACATCATAAAAAGGCTTTTGTGTTTTTTAAATTTGTTTCGTTTTGTTTTGAGACAGAGTCTTGCTCTGCCGCCCAGAGTGGAACGCAGTAGCCTGATCTCGGCTCACACAACCTCCACCTCGCAGATTCAAGCAATTCTCCTGCCTCAGTCTCCCGAGAAGCTGGAATTACAGGTGCCCACCACCACGTCTGGCTAATTTTTTTTTTTTTTTTTGATATGGAGTCTTGCTCTGTCACCCAGGCCGGAGTGCAGTGGAGCAATCTTGGTTCACTGCAACCTCCGCCTCCCGGGTTCAAGTGATTCTCCTGCCTCAGCCTCCTAAGTAGCTGGGACTACAGGCACA
>PVKP010037920.1:0-11076 GCA_004027715.1 Plecturocebus donacophilus
TATTTAGACAAGCCATGGGGCCGGTGTGGGGAGTGGCAGGAGCCCTAACTGACCTATTCCCTCAGGAAGGAGTATGCATTTTGACGGGGCTGGGCTTCAATGGCTTTGAAGAAAAGGGCAAGGCAAAGTGGGATGCCTGTGCCAACATGAAGGTGTGGCTCTTTGAAACAAACCCCCGCTTCACTGGCACCATTGCCTCGTTCAACATCAACACCAACGCCTGGGTGTCCCGGTGAGCTGCTGGAGGGGAGCCCGGACCCTGGTTCCTTCCTTCCACTGTCTTCCCAGATTGAAGGGCAGAGGTGTACCATGTCACCCCTATGCATCTTTCCCACCTAACAGAACCCCATCACTCACATACACTGACTTTGACCCCCATCCCTTCTCCCCACCCCCAAACCGTTCCTGTCTTATTTGAAAAAAAGGCAAAATATAAAAGTGCTTTGAGCCTGAGTGTTATTCCAGCTCTGCCACTGGACTTGCATCCTCCACTGCCCTGTTTGTAAACAGTTTTACTTGTTTGTCCCTCCCACTAGAGTGGGGGCAGCTTGAGTAGAGTCTGGTTCACCACTGAGCTGAGTATCAGCACTGAGTCACTGCTGGTGAACCAAGTGGCTCCTGCTTCCAGCTTCGCCTTGAGTCTGCCTTCCATCTCTAAAATTAATCAGTCAGCACTGCCTCCTTTACCCCTGGGGGGGCTACACGTGGGAGCCCACCAGCACTCCACTCTGATCCTCAGGGTGTGAGGACCCAGTCAGGTGGCAGGATGCAAGAACCAGTCAGTTTGAGGGTCACCCCACCCGCCGTTTTCTCTAGCTACTTCTTCAAACGACTCAAGTTCCTTGGAAATAAAGAACTCTCTCAGGGTCTCTCGTTGCTATTCCTGGCCCTCTGGCACGGCCTGCACTCAGGATACCTGGTCTGCTTCCAGATGGAATTCCTCATTGTTATTGTGGAAAGACAGGTAGGCCTCCAGGGTGGGGGTGAAGGGGAACATGAGGGACAAGATGGGGACATGAGGGAACATGAGCTTCTCTTCCCTCCCCAGGCTGCCAGGCTCATTCAAGAGAGCCCCACCCTGAGCAACCTGGCCACCATTACTGTCCTCCAGCCCTTCTACTATTTGGTGCAACAGACCATCCACTGGCTTTTTATGGGTTACTCCATGACTGCCTTCTGCCTCTTCACATGGGACAAATGGCTTAAGGCAAGTGAAGGCCTGCTTGTGAGGTTGGGAGGGTCTGACTGCAACCTTGGGCAGCGAGGGATGCTCCCGGCCTGTCTACCTCAGTGGCCTCTCTCTCCACAGGTGTATAAATCCATCTGTTTCCTTGGTCACATCTTCTTCTTAAGCCTACTATTCACATTGCCTTATGTTCACAAAGCAATGGTGCCAAGGAAAGAGAAGTTAAAGAAGATGGAGTAATCCACTTCCCTGGTAAGTAAATACAGCTAAGCTACTACCAGGTTACAGAATAGAGCAACAGACTGGAAAAAAATATAGCATTAGACATTTGGGTGCATTACAAGGATTAGCCTGGCTACTACGGGACACAGTATGGGCACCAACTACTGGGATTTATTGAAGGATGCTAGGAAATATCTGGAAAGGCTACAGACCAGGAACTAGGGGAGTAACTAACCAGCCTTCCAATCACATCTTGTCTTGCAGGTGGCCTATGCAGGACTGGTGCAGAAACTACTTGTCTCCCTTTCATAGCACTCCTTCGCCCCAGAGCACAGAGACCGGAAGAGCCAAGGAGGTGGAAGATCCGATGCTTCCAGCTGTGCCTCTGCTGCCAGCCAAGTCTTCATTTGGGGCCAAAGGGGAAACTATTTTTTTGGAGACAGAGTCTTGCTCTTTTGCCCAGGCCGGAGTGCAGTGGCATGATCTCAGCTCACCACAACCTCCACCTCCCGGGTTCAAGCGATTTTCCTGCCTCAGCGTCCCAAGTAGTTGGGAATACAGGCACATCACCATGCCCAGCTACTTTTCGTATCTTCAGTAGAAACGGGGTTTCACCACGTTGGCCAGGCTGCTCTCGAACTCCTGACCTCAAGTGATCTGCCCACCTCAGCCTCCCAAAGTGCTGGGATTACAGGCGTGAGCCACGGCGCCTGGCCCAAAGGGGAAACTCTTGTGGGAGGAGCAGAGGGACCCACATCTCCCCTCTGGCTCCCCCATGCACGGTTGCCTTATCTCTCCCCCTCTAGCCAGGACTCTGTTGTGTTTTTCTTCTGCCAATTTACTATGATTGTATATGTGCCGCTACCGCCACCCCCCCCATGGGGGGGTGGAGAGGGGTGCAAGGCCCTGCCTGCTCCACTTTTTCTACCTTGAAACTGTATTAGATAAAATCACTTCTGTTTGTTCAGTTTTTCACCACCAGCATTCCTGACTGTTCTTTCACAGTTCTTCTCCATCCCTGCCATGGCTGATAATCAGGGTTCTCTCCTTCAGAGCACAGCAATCTAGGAGCTAAAGCCTACCTTCAAAGCATGGAACCAAACTGCTAACTGTGTAACCTCATGTCTGTCCCTGAAGTCCCAGGGGAACAAACAATTTTACACCATTAGGTACTTTAGGAACCCCCAAAACAACCAGGTTTGCAAGAGCAGTATTCATAGGATAAACAAATAGCAAATGTACAGCCTTGGTTCCCCAAACTCCACAGTCTCAGTGCAGAAAGATCATCTTCCAGCAGTCAGCTCAGACCAGGGTCAAAGGATGTGACATCAACAGTTTCTGGTTTCAGAACAGGTTCTACTACTGTCAAATGACCCCCCATACTTCCTCAAAGGCTGTGGTAAGTTTTGCACAGGTGAGGGCAGCAGAAAGAGGATAATTGCTGATGGACACCATCTTCTCTGTATACTCCACACTGACCTAAGGAGAGAACAGTTTTGTCAGCCAACTCTGTCACTCAGCAGCTGTTCAACCCTTCCTTAGGGCAGGAAAACTACGGCTAAGCTAATGGTTCGGCTGTGCTGTGTAATATCAAATTCCTACAAAGGATGAAGAAGGTCCTAACTGTGACTATTACAAATATGGCAGCAGTCCTCAAAGGATGCACCCTGGGGCAGGGTATGGAACCGTCATGTGTCTTCTAGCTCATTGTAAGCATTGTTAAAATGCCTATTGCTCTGGGAATTCTTAGTTCAGCTCTACCAAGAATCTCAGGGTTGAGCCCAGACCTTACCTTACCATGGGCAAAGGCCCCCACCACAAAAACAATAGGATCACTGCTGGGCACTAGCTCACGCAGATCACTGACAACCGGGATGGAAAAAGAAGTGCCAACTTTCATACATCCAACTGGAAAGTGATCTGATACTGGATTCTTAATTACCTAAAGTTAAAAAGAGAAAAGTCAGCCTCAGAAACATTCCCAGAACCATACTTCAACTAGTAGATTTCAATACTTCACCTTCAAGAGCTTCTGGGGGCCATCAGCAGCTCGAACACTGAGCTTGTGTAAAAGCTGAACTAGAAAGGGGAAAAAGAGTTCAGAGTTAGATGGAGACCACAGTCCTGTCCAGTCATCGAACAACGAAAACCCCATAGTTAAGACAGGTTCGGTTCCCTGTGTGCTTTATATCCAGACTGGACTCCTGAAATGTCAGGAACAAACAGCTGCCAAGCATATGGCTAGTTGTACAATGATGGGTTCAGACTCCCATTTTCACTTGGCAGAGAGTGGAGTTTCCACAAACAAAAATAATAGGAGTCCTTGTCCTAGTATGAATCATGTCCTCCCATCTCCTCCCTTAAAAAAAATCCCACATTGGCGGGGTGCGGTGGCTTAAGCCTGTGATCCTAGCACTTTGGGAGGCTGAGGTGGGTGGATCACCTGAGGTCAGGAGTTCAAGACCAGCCTGGCCAGCATGGTGAAACCCCATCTTTGTAAAAAAAAAGAAAAGAAAAAGAAAAAAAAATCCCACATTTAGTTCTCCCTTTTCCTCTTCCCCACTTTTTCCCTACTGCCAAGTTCATTCTGAACTTTGTTCTAAGGCTTCTTACCCATGAGGCCACAAAAGCGGTCAAAGGTTCTGGGAATTCGGGTCTGGGGGTTCACTTCAATCAGAACATTCTTCTGTGTGTGGATATAAACCTGCAGCAAGCCAGCTCGGTTCAGGGGACTATCCATCAGCATCAGCAAGCTCTGACCAAAGCAGAAACCAAGGCATGGTTAAGGCTAAAGAGACCCTTCCATACAGAGACTTGAACGGTTATGAGCGTTGTCCCTGGAGTTACCTGGTGGGCTATGTCTGGCCGCACTTCCCCAGGGTCCTGTCCATTCTTCAACAATATAGACTTGTGCTTGTCACAGTTGAGTAGCTCATATGTCTTCCCTACCTGAAGAACAGGGAACATGACCAAAGAACAGCATAAGCTTCTGTTACCTAGCCCCGTGATTCTTGAAGTGTGGTACTCAAACCACCAGCAGCAGTGCTAGCCCCATGATTCTTGAAGTGTGGTACCCAAACCACCAGCAGCAGTTGCACCGGCAAACTTGTTAGGCAAACTCTCAGGCCTACTCTAGACCTACTAAACCAGAATCACTAGAGGTGGGGCCCAGCAAGTCCTTCAGATTACTGTGCAGCTATATTTGCACTCCCCAGTAAATGGTCTTAGAGGGAAACAGGAGGAAGGGCACAATCTGTGACTTCACATTATCTACCAATACACTGGATTTACTTTTAAAACCTGTGGCTGTTAGGCAAAGCTAATGAGACATCCTGGAACCAAGCAGGAGTTAGTAGTGAGCAAAGCTGAATGCTGTGTTTATCACAGGAGCAGTATGCATGTACTGTCTAAAATGTAGTCACTACCCTCAGATTGCTTACATCAAACATGCACTAAGTGAAGAGCTGCAAATCTGAACAGGAAGAAGTGTGAAAATTCTAATGATGCAGGAGGCAATTTAATAAAAAAAAACTCTCAGAAGTAAAATGAAGAGGGGTTACTCCCAGTTTTAAGATTGGCATAAGGGTGGGACATGGTGGCTCACACCTGTAAAACCAGCACTTTAGGAGGCTGAGGCAGGCAGATCACTTAAGGTCAGGAGTTCAAGACCCGCCTGGGCAACATGGTGAAACCCCATCTATACTAAAAATACAAAAACTAGCTGGGCATGGTGGCACACGCCTGTAGTCTCAGCTACTTGGGAGGCTGAGGTAGGATGGCTTGAGCCCAGGAGACGGAGGAGACTGCATGACTGCACTCCAGCCTGGGTGACAGAGCAAGACCCTGTCTCAAAAAAAAAAAAGGTTGGGTGCAGTGGCTCAGGCCTGTAATCCCAGCACTTTGGGAGGCCGAAGCGGACAGATCACGAGATCAGGAGATCGAGACCAGAGTGGCCAACATAGTGAAACCCCCGTCTCTACTAAAAATTCAAAAAAAATCAGCCTGGCATGGTGGTGGCGTGCGCCTATGCTCCCAGCTACTCAGGAGGCAAAGAAGGCAGGAGAATCGCTTGAACCCGGGAGGTGGAGGTTGCAGTTAGCCGAGATCGCGCCACTGTACTCCAGCCTAGGCGACAGAGCGAGACTCCGTCTCAAAAAAAAAGAAAGAAAATGAGTACTACCATCCCAGGATGTCAAATCAACAGACAACCAACCAAGCCACCTTTCTCCAAAAGCATTTTTCACCCCTTTCTGCTTTCTCCATCCACTCTGAGCCCCTCACCCTCATTCCACGAAGTTCCAACCTGCGATTTACTAGTTCGCTACTTCCTTTCCCAAACTACCTTGACTGTCTCCAGGCTGGCCCCTTCCAGCACCACAATAAGCCTACGGCCTCCGATCTTGTTTCCTGCCCCGACTCGGGGACGCTTGGGGGCCACAGCATCCCAGTCCTCTGCTTGCTCCCCACCGCTTCGCTCACGAGGCTTGAATTCACCACTGGGCGCGGCCATCTTGCAACTAGACCGGAAGTTGCGCTGACGCTCTTAAAGGAGAACCCCGCGGCTTTTAATCACAAATTTCCTTCCGGCTGCCATTTTGAAAGTGGGCTTGGAAATGGCGATGACTTGCTGTCTTGCGCTGCCCTCCCTGGGAGGGCAGCCTTCCAGAAAGGGGCGGGACTTCCGGATGCGCGATTCCTGTGCGCGAAGTTCGGGTCTGTAGTGGGCTCAGGGGGAGGGTTTCGAAGGGAGCGCACTTCCGGTGCCCTTTTCACCAGCATTACGGGTCCGAACCCTCGTGTGAAGGGTGCAGTACCTCAGCTGGAGTAGGGTAGAGGCGGGCCGGCACCCCCTTCTCACTTCTGGTGCCGCCAGCCTCAAGATTAGACATGGCCCAGAACTTGAAAGACTTGGCGGGACGACTGCCCGCTGGGCCCCGGGGCATGGGCACCGCGCTGAAGCTGCTGCTGGGGGCTGGCGCCGTGGCCTATGGTGTCCGTGAATCCGTGTTCACCGGTGAGCAACCTTCGCCCGCTCGCCGGACCCTTCCAGTCCCTCCCGCAAACCCCTTGCCGTGTCTTACCCGGTCCCCGCTCACCACCGGAGTCTGGCACTTACTCTGAGCAGCGGCCTGGCCTGATCACCACCCCTCTCCCCACAGTGGAAGGCGGACACAGAGCCATCTTCTTCAATCGGATCGGTGGAGTGCAGCAGGACACTATCCTGGCCGAGGGCCTTCACTTCAGGTAATGGCGGCCAGAGCCGACTGACCCTGACCTTTCACCCTTGACGCCGACCCAGCAGTGGCTATAATCGGACGTGCAACAGGATTCAGCGCTGCTCTTTTCCCCCTCATCCCCGCTCCCAGGACAGTGGGCGCTGCGCGAACCTCCAGCAGTACATAAACTGTTGCTTTCCAGAGGGACAAGAGAATCTCTCCTTGTCTGTGGTCATGGGGAGGAGCAGGCCAAAAAAACACGTGGTGAGGGGAAACCGGGCAAAGCTAATGAAACTGCGGTCTCTCTCCCCCTCCCCCGCTGAGTCTTGCTCCATCGCCCAGGCTGGAGTGCAGTGGCGCGATGTCTGCTTACTGCAACCTCCGCCTCCTGGGTTCAAGTGATTCTCCTGCCTCAGCCTCACGAGTAGTTGGGATTACAGGTGCCCACCACACGCCCAGCTAATTTTTGTATTTTAGTAGAGACAGGGTTTCACTATGTAGGTCAAGCTGGTCTCGAACTCCTGACCTCAAATGATCTGCCCGCCTCGGCCTCCCAAAGTGCTGGGATTACAGGTGTGAGCGACTGCAGCCTCTTAATACCTATTCCTTTCCTCTCCAGGATCCCCTGGTTCCAGTACCCCATTATCTATGACATTCGGGCCAGACCTCGAAAAATCTCCTCCCCCACAGGCTCCAAAGGTAGGTCTGAGCACTTGGTAATCACATGGTAGGTGGGATGATCAAGGAATCTGCTGTTACATCCACTAGTACACTCTGTTCTGGAGAAGTTTGTCTCCACTCTTGAATAGTTCACTTGTTCTCCTTCTAGACCATACATAGAAGCTGTGCTTTGAGTTCCCCAGACCTCTTCCTCCTCCCCACCCACACACACACACACATCCACTGAGTTAAGTAGCTCACCAGTAACCTGTAATATACTTTGTACTATACCTAGTGCAGGTCACTTATTCATTTACTAGACTGGGCGCTGGGAATAAAAGATTCATAGAACACACTCTTGTTCCCCAAATCCTTACAGGAAACATGATTGTGGTACAGCATAAAAGCACCCGCTTTAGAGGTTGCACAGAGTACAGAAGGGAAAAGAGCGGTCAGCTCTGCTAGTGATGGGGTTGCAGTTCAAGGATTCACAGTAGGTGAAGATGCATTTCACCTGTGCTGTGTCACGTCTTCCTTGTCAACCTGATTAACTCTCCTCCCCCTAGGGTAGTGCCAGGCTGTACATCATTGCACAGGGCATAGATGGAGGCACATGGAGGAGAAAGTGCTTGGGAAAGGGTGTTTGGCCTTGACCAGCCACTGCTGACCTCAATCTCAGACCTACAGATGGTGAATATCTCCCTGCGAGTGCTGTCTCGACCCAATGCTCAGGAGCTTCCTAGCATGTACCAGCGCCTAGGGCTAGACTACGAGGAACGAGTGTTGCCGTCCATTGTCAACGAGGTGCTCAAGAGTGTGGTGGCCAAGTTCAATGCCTCACAGCTGATCACCCAGCGCGCCCAGGTCTGACTCCCACCACCGTCTGCATGGTGTCAGCCTTTCCCTCCTAGGTCCAGGGTATTGGGAATTAGGAAAGGCAGCTTATTAGAAAAGGATTGTCACCCTACTGCCATTTCCACCTAAAAGCTGTGCTAATTGCCACTGTGAAATAAGTAGAGCCAGCGTTAGAACTCGATAGCACTCGGTGTTAGGAAGCATGGAGGGAAATGGCCAAGTCTTGGCTTTTCCTGCACCTCTTTCAGCAGAGAGGCTTATGTTACAGGTTTGCCCGACAGGAAGCTAATGCAATTCGTATTGTATTGGGGAAAGTGAAGGATTAGGGGTCACTGTGAGCTGGAGCAGTCCTGTCATCTCTCTAAGGTGTCTCATCTGTCGCATGAAAAGATTGAATCAAGTCCCGTCCAACTCAGATGTGGTAAGGCACTGAGGAAGGGTTGATGAGTTTTCTGCCATTCTCAGGGGATCTGGTGTTCAGATGATCACGAAACACAACCTTCCTTTCAGTTCTCCAGTCCCCTCAAACCACCCTGCCCTTTCCCTCCTCCCCCCTCCCCCCAGGTATCCCTGTTGATCCGCCGGGAGCTGACAGAGAGGGCCAAGGATTTCAGCCTCATCCTGGATGATGTAGCCATCACAGAGCTGAGCTTTAGCCGAGAGTACACAGCTGCTGTAGAAGCCAAACAAGTGGGTGAGTTGCAAGAGCAGTGGGGCGAGGGCTTCCGAGATGCAGGAGGAGGAAAGACTCCATGAAGGGGGCTCCTGACTCAGTACTGGGCCTACCTGACTCTCTCCTACCACAGCCCAGCAGGAGGCCCAGCGGGCCCAGTTCTTGGTAGAAAAAGCGAAGCAGGAACAGCGGCAGAAGATTGTGCAGGCCGAGGGTGAGGCCGAGGCTGCCAAGATGATATCTTTCTGCTGGAGAGATCTCAGCCCAATTCATAGGGCACCTGCATTCCCCGTCCTCCTTCATGGGCAGGCTGATGAGACTAAGGCGAATGCGACTCCATGCCCTCCAGTCCTTGGCTCCTTCTTGCGGGGGGCGGGGGGGACTACAGATGAGATCTGAAATCTTGGTGGGGGTCGTCGAGGCCTGACTCCCCACTGTAAGGCCAGATCAATAGCATTGCTGGCCTTGCCTTCATTTCTGCTGCTGCCCCCAGTTCCTGGCAGCAGCCTACAGGGAGGCCCACAGGTGGGGTCCAAGGTAGGGCTGGGCACAAGTCAACTGAGCGCAACCTTGTATCTGACAGCCCAGAGGAGGACTGCAGCAAGGGAGTGTGGTAAGGATGGGGAATGTGGTAAGGATTGAGGCCTGCCCTTGTGTGAACCTTAACTCTGCTCACCTTGGAGAAGCTCTGAGCAAGAACCCTGGCTACATCAAACTTCGCAAGATCCGGGCAGCCCAGAATATCTCCAAGACGGTGAGTGTGTCAGCCCGGCATCTCTGATGGGGATGCCTTGTGAGAGAAAGTGCTTTCAGTTAAGGCACATTGAAGTGAGGGAATTCAAATCTTGCTTGTTCATATTTCTACTCAGATTGGCTTCTCTAGCTGGATGCAGTGGCTCATGCCTGTAATCCCAGCACTTTGGGAGGCCAAGGCCGGCAGATCACCTGAGGTCAGGAGTGCAAGACCACCCTGGCCAACATGGTGAAACCCCATCTCTTTATTAAAAGTACAAAAAAAAAAAAAAAATGAGCCAGGCGTGGTGGCATGCAGCTGTAATCCCAGCTAGCTACTCAGGAGGCTGTGGCAGGAAAATCACTTGAACCTGGGAGGCAGAGGTTGTAGTAAGCTGAGACGGTGCCACTGTACTCTAGCCTTGGCGACACAGCAAGACTGTCTCAAAAAAAAAAAAAATTGGCTTCTCTGAATCTTTTCCTCTCATCAAGAATGATTCCTCTGGGTTCCCTAACCTTTTGTTCTTGCCTTTTTTATGGTGCTAATAATCATAGCTGCTGCTCACTGCGCTGGATCCCTGAATAAGAGCAGAAACCATGTCTTATTCATTGCTGTATCCTTGCCCCAGCCCACATGTGTTCCATTAAGTGGCTACTGAATTGCAGGGGTCGGAATTGAGGTCTTTGCTTAATGTAAGCATCTGTCTTATTTCCTGCCCTGTAGATCGCCACGTCACAGAATCGCATCTATCTCACTGCTGACAACCTTGTACTGAACCTACAGGATGAAAGTTTCACCCGGTGAGAGATGTGACCACACAGTGGGGCGTCACAAGGAACGTGGGACTTGAGTCTGGTTGCTTGGGCTCTGGAGCCTGCTACAGCTGTTCATATGGCTCTGAGAGACACTGAACCAAAATTAGAAAAGGGGGTGGTTGGCAGTTTGTATCTTGCATCTCATAGGATTGATTTTATGAGATCAAATAGGACTATTCACATAAAAAGCACTTTAATTGTAAAGTTTTTATCTAACCAAGAAGTGATGAAAGATGGTACTCAATTTTCTTTCTCAAGAGCCCTAAAACTGCTCAGGGGCATGGAGGGATGTTAGGGAAGGAGACCAGAAATAGCAGTGGCCATGAGAACACACCGCCTCCTTTCATGAGCCTAAGATTCCTGGCTGCCAGCCCTGTTTGTCTTTTCTCCTGGGAGCAAAGGAGGGTTCAAAGCTGAGTGTGGCCTGAAGCTGTCAATTAACATGTGCATGTCTCTTCTCTGTTTCCTGTTCATCTGGTGATCTGGCACCACAGAGGAAGGTAAGTTGTTGCCGCATCCTTGTTCCTGCGAGGTCCTGCAGGCCACCTTCTCCCAATACCTGCCTTCTACCCCACTGCCTTTCCCACCCCCCCACAGACAAACCCTCAGTGGGGCATGAGGGTTGTTGAGGGAATGGCCTAGCGTCCTGCCTCTCACATTTATGTCCCCTAATAATGTCATCATCTGTCTTTCTTTCCTACAGTGACAGCCTCATC
>PVKP010037920.1:11176-21374 GCA_004027715.1 Plecturocebus donacophilus
CCCCTGAACCCCTCTTGGATTAAGGAAGACTGAAGACCAGCCCCTTTTCTGGGAATTACTTTCCTCCTCCCGGTGTCGGCTGGGGATGTTGGGACTGTGTGTGATTTCTCAGTGATTTCCTACAGTCTTGTTCCCTCCCTCAAGGCTGGGAGGAGATAACCACCAAACCAGGAATTCTCAATAAATTTTTATTACTTAAGCTGAAGTCAAGGTTTCACGTGTTCATGAGCAGCATGCATGCGCAGTCACATAGGCACTCCTGGGGCTGTCTTTGTGTCTGCCAGCAGAGGGCGCAAAACACTCTAACTGGGATAGCTAAAGGGAAGCAAGGCCTGGGCTCCAAAACAACCTAAGCTGGGAACGCTTGCCCTGGGGTCTAGAGGCCCAGCTGCGCTCTTTACCCCACGCTCCATTTCTCCCATATCACCCATTTTTTTAGGGCTGGAGCAGCTGTGGCTTTGCTGAGCCAGATTAAAAATCTGATGACCCCAACAGGAGCTGCTTCCTTGGTAGCAGGGTTCCATGTGGCTCTGGGGAGCCTGCCTGTGCCTGTGGAGGGGCTTCTGTGCCTAGAAGCCCAGTGGATCGCATGGCCTGATGTAGGCCACCAGACTCCATTTCTCAGTCACCAGACGCGAGGAACTACTTGCTAGCAGGGCTCTCTGGAGGTGGGCTTCTCAACCCCTCAGCTCTGGGGCCAACAAAACTTAGTCCACAGATAAGCTAACACCTCTTCCCAAGACAGCCCTTCCTGAATCTCAAGCACCAGAGAAACAAAGCTACCGTTTATACCTGAATCTCCCACTCCTGCCCATTTCCTATCCGTACGGGGAGATAAGGAAAGTGTACAACTCTAAGATGAAACCTGGGGGCAAAGTATGTACAGGAACTACCAAATGCAGATAGGGCAGCAAGTGGATCTGAACAGAGGGACTGAGTTACTCTGCTTCGACTTTTAGGATGTTTTTCTCTGATTAGGGTTGAGTATCATGAAAGACAAAGCACATGCCGCAGCCCCAATCCTGAGTTACTGGGCGGCTAAGATGAGAACAAATAGGACGAAAGACAGCTCAAGTGACCTGGATCAATCTTCCTCATGTTCCCAGTCACACTTCATTTATTTCATGTTACCAAGGCGGGAAGACAACGGAGGTGCCTGGGGAATCAGTGTTTCCAAATCTTGCTGCAGCTGTAGAGGCAGCCATTTTGTCTCCTTCCCATTGTTTCCCTTTGCCTAGTGATCTGTCCTCCCCCTTCCGGAGGGGTAAAGGTCAGAGGTCGTTGGTCAGTAGGCCTCCATGGTCTTCAGGGCTCCCTGAAAGTCACTGCCGAAAGAACCGACCCGGGGGCCATCTTTACCAGACAGTGTTAGGAGCTTCACAATTAGACCATCCAACACTGTACTGGAAGATGGACCCAGGGCCGGCCAATGGAGAACTACGGCGAAAACGCTCCAGCTGCTACAGGGACCCTGGCCACAGGCCAGGTGAGGTCTCCTGGGGGGGGGCGAGCCAATCCCAAGCTCAAGGTCGACTGTGGGTTCTGGATCCACTAGGTGACAAATCGCACTGGGTGGGAGGAGGGGCCAGGGCCCATTGTGTCCCTGAGTGGCAGCCAGCCAACGAGAGCCACCCCTGGTGCCGCGCTCTCAGTTCAAGACAAGGGGCTTCTGAGGGGCGTGGGAAGTGGGGAGGGGACTGCAGCCAGCTAAGGCTTGGGGACCTGACTCGATGGATGTCGCTGACACAGGGACAGGGGCCTCCATCATTACCCGGCAGTATTAGAGACTCCCAACCGCACCCAAACACTGCTGGGTAAGACGAGGGCCCCCACCCAGCTGCCCACCTTGGGTCAGGAAGCTTCAGGCCCAGGTCCCCTGCGGAGAAGCTGCAGATCCCTGGCTCCCATCCCCCTCACCACCCGAGGCCCTGGGGACACTTCCGGGTGAGCCTGCTGCCCGCCACCAGCCCCACCCTGGGTTGCTGGTCGCTAGGCCCAGGCTTCGGCCCAAGCAGGCCTTCTGCAGTCCCTCAACCATCGGCGCCCCCCTACCCCGAGCCACCTTCCTCCACCCCTGAAGCCTGCCCCTGCCCACAACACACACCGACTCACCCACCCTCATCCACCCTCTGCAGTCCCTAGCTCAGCCCAGGACCCCTCCCCTGGTGGCCTTTACCTGTCACCGGGAACGCCTGCCCCCAGAGAGTGGGTGCCAGGGAGATGAAGGGGCTTTGAGGCCCCAGATTCAACGGCCTAGAGCCCGCCCCGGCCTCCACTCTTTCTCCTTCCTTCTCCGCCTGCCCGGCAGCGCAGGCTCCTTACCTGGGCCCCGCCCGCCGCCCTGCGCACAGGTGTGTCCTCCTGCCATAGGCTGCCCCACCACCGCCTTAACCCCTTCCCTCCCAGCATCAGTCACAGGCACCTCCTCTAAGGCCTCGCCACCTCAATAGGCCTCCCAGAGCCTCTTTTTTCCTACCTGCCTATTCTCACCCCTGTCTCCAGAGTAACAAAAGGAGAGGCTGTCCTCGGGTCCCCTCCCCACAGCATCTGCTGCCTTCAGGCCTAGCCTCCTCCTCTGCGACCTCAGACCCTGCCCACAGCGGAGTTGGAAGGCCAGAGAGATCCCTGAGGTCAGCGAGGGGTCAGCTAGGCAGAAGTTGGACTGTGCTGCCGCAGTGCCCAGCCTGTGCTAGGATCCCCTGAGGGACAGGGGAGGGAGGGAGGAGGCCCCGCCAGGCCTGTGAAGGGCAGGTGGGTCCCGGCAGGGTGCCCCTAGTATGGAAGTACCCACCGCTATCCAGAGACCCCAGCTGGCCCGGAGCCTCAGATCTCGCTCCTCTCGCCACCAAACTGCTCCCGGACCCACCTCACAGCACAGCCTCACTGGAGTCCAAGTCCCACCCCAACCCACCTCAAGGGCGGTTAAAGGAGGTGGGACTTGCCTTTGTGCCACTGGGATGGAAAGGGCGTTGCTGGGAGAGGGGCCCTGAGCCCGACAGGTGATTGTGATTGCCGCACCCACGCCCCGAGGGCCACAGCCCCAGGGAGCTATTGTGTTGCTCAGTCCCTAGCTACTCTCTCTCCAGGCCTTTGTTTGCTTCCTTCTTAATACCGGCCTGCAATTATTTGATGCAAGTGATCGCTTTGTGAATCTGTCTCCCTGACCAGCCCTCTAAGTTCCAGGAGGCCAGGGGACTGTGAATGGCGGTGGTGCCAGGGGCTAAGAAGGATTTGCTGAATAATGCTTGCCCAGCCTCTAGGCTTCCAGACCTGTGACCTGTGCGGCCTCAGCCTTTCCAGGAGTGGGTGCCAGCCCTTCCTGACGGATGACTCGCACCGGCTGCACTCCCCAGGAGACGAGTGTTTCAAATGAAGAAGAAGCCCCACTCCCGACACAACACGGTGGGAAAAAGAGGGGGCCAAAAAAGAAAGCAGTCTTCAGGTCTGCCAGCTCTTCAAACTCTGCCCAGGAGGACACGGGCAGCCGCAGCCTGGGTGAAGGGAGGAGCTGGTTGCTCCCGGGTGCACTGAGAGCCAGTCCTCGAGTCCCCGTTCCCACCAGAGGGGACACAGTGGGGCTGGCCTCAGATCTGTGCTTCTGGCTGTTAACTACTCTTCTTAGTTCTGATCTGGAAGTCAGCTTCAGGGGAGTATGATGGGAGACCCTGAGGGCGGCAGCTGCAACTCCAGGGTAGGAGTATGGGCTCTGGGCTCAGAAGGCTTGGGTCAAATCCCTGTGACCTTGGGCAAGTGACCAAGTTACTTAGTCTCTCTGTGCCTCAGTTTCCTGCACTGTAAAATGAGAATGACAGAAGTGCCTAGACTGATGTAACATGTGTAGCCTCTCAGTGCCTGGGCACATGGCAAGCCTGTGATGAGTCACTGTGCCCATCTTATCACCAGCCGTCATCTTGTGCTTTTCACAACCACCCTGTTATGATCGCCCTCCATTTTAAAGAAGGAGACTGGGGAGCTTCACCCACAGTCACCCTCCCACGTGTGAAGCGGAGTCCAGACCCACGGCCGTCTGACGGGAGGCGGAGCCCCATTCACTGGGCAAGCAAAGCGCTCAGTTAGAGGCAACACACAGTAATCCCAGGCCTTTATTTACAAGAGGAGAAGGGCTGGCCCTGACTGGGGCCTGGCTGGGCTATATACAGGATCAGGGAGAGGTGTGAGGGATACAGCCATTTAAATTACAATAGAATGGGGCGCTCCTAGGTTCAGGTTGTGGGTCTGTCCACTGTGGGAGGCTTCCGCAGGGTCTGGGCTGAGGCTGCCAAGAGAAGGAGTTAGGGAGTGAGACGGTGGCTGGAAACTGGAGGGGGAACGAGGAGGTGTGGGGCAGCTGGGAAGGGCAGAGTGAGGCTGCAGCCACCCATCCACCCAGGGAAGGCAGTGGAGCCAAGGACACAGGGCAGGGCAGGGAGGACAGCCAGGCAGAAGAGTCGTACCATGGCCCCCTGAGCACGGCGCCCGCTCACTTCCTCTTGAGGGAACCCTTGCTCTTCTCCTTGTCTGCTGACCGCTGCTTCTTCACTTTCTCCTCCCGCTTGTTCTTACTGTGCAGGTTCTCATACATGTCTTCCTTGTGTCTGCAGCAGAGTGCAGGGGCCAAGCACAGGCGGGGGGCACAGGTCAGGAGACAGCACAGGAGGACCCGGCAGTGGCAGCCCCCTCTGGCTGCCCCATCTCACAGGTGGCCCAGCCACTGTCCCTGCACTAGACTCCAAGATCTTTGAGGTCAGAGGCTACATCTCATGCACAAGTGCAGTGCTGGTAGCTAGCACAGGCCCACACGTGGTGGGCACTCTGGAAATGCTTATGAACAGAAGGGGTGAGAACCAAGCTTGAACTTGAAGCCAGGTCCCCCCAGCTGCAACACTTGTCCTCTCCAGAAATTGAGGATAGGGCTGGGCAGGACAAAGGGGTGGATGCCGGGAGGTGGCAGTCAGGGCCACTCACTTGGATGAGGTGCGGCAGGCCTTGGCATGGGCGTTCTTCATGGCTGGGGGGTATGTGATGTTCCCGTACTCCGACTCTTGGCCCTTCTGCGACTGTGGGCAGAGGGATAGTAGGAGGGTGGTGGTCCCAGCAGGGCCAGGTGGTATCCATCCCCCGCTGCAGCCCCCTAGGCCCTGCTCTGCACCCACCTGCAGGACCTCCAGCTTCTTCTTGGTGGTTTCAATGAACTGTGCGATGGCCACGTAGATGAACTTGTACTGCGCCTCCGTCTGCACCATGCCCGAGCGCTGCGCCCGCACCATCTGGATGGTCTTCTGGATGTCAATGTCACAGTCCAGGCCTGGGTGGGGGCAGTCAAACCTCAGGCCCAGGCACAGGTAGACACCAAGGGGCTGCTCACTCCCACCCCCAAGCCCCCAGGTGCCCCTCACCCTTGGTGGAGATGTTCTCCATGAGCATGTCGATGACAATGATGGTACCTGTGCGGCCAATGCCCGCGCTGAGGAGAGACGGGGGTGCCATCAGAGGCCAGTCAAGCCCTTCCTGGGAAGGGGGGTGACGAGTGCTCAGCTCCACCCCCGGGCACTGCAGGAGCAACCTGAGCCTCCAGTAACAGGAGGGAATGTGCCCAGCGTCACCAGGCAAGTGACAATGAAGATTTGCCCGATTCTGCATGGGCATGCTCCACTTCTGGCTCTGCGGTGCTGATGCCAGCTTCCCAAATGCCACCATCCTTCCCTCCTCTACTCCCTGAACCGAATTCTCGCTCCTGGTGAGCGGCTGCCCCCACCCGGAAAGACATGGGACCCCCAAATCCCACCACTGTCCTGCTGGCTCCCAGGTACCCTGAGCCTCCCTGCCTCTCTCTTCAAGAGTTAGGGAGCTCCAGCTGGGTGCAGTGGCTCACACCTGTAATCCCAGCACTTTGGGAGGCCGAGGCAGATAGATCAAGAGGTCAGGAGTTCAAGACCAGCCTGACCAACATGGTGAAACCTCTTCTCTACTGAAAATACAAAAATTAGCTGGGCGTGGTGGCGTGCACCTGTAATCCCAGCTACTCAGGAGGCTGAGGCAGGAGAATCACTTGAACCTGGGAGGCAGAGGTTGCAGTGAGTTGAGATCACACCACTGCACTCCAGCCTGGGCAAGAAGAGTGAGACTCTGTCTCAAAAAAAAAAGTTATGGAGCTTCTCTCTGCAGGGGTTTACTTCCCTTTTTTTTCAAACCCTGACAGCTGGGAAAGGGCAGCCCAGAGACAACAGGGTGCAGGGACACCAGGTCAGGGGATTAGGGGGAGCGGTTCAGTAGGAAGTTTCTCTCCTTCCTACCCCTGGGCAAGCAGACCCCAGGAAGACCCAGGCCCACCCTCCGCTGGGCCCATCAGGCTGCTGCCCTGAGTCGCACTGTCTAATTTCAAACCCAGATTGTCAAAAATAACCCCCCTTCACCCACTTCCTTCCTGTAACATCTAAATAAAGGCCATGGGGCTTTCAAGAAGTGTGTGAATATACGTGCGGCGGGTGAGCAGGAGGGTAGCTCTCAGGGATAGACCTGTCCCTGAGAAAGCAGAGGACAGAGCTGCGGCCCCGAGACAGCCCATCAGGGGCACCTCTAGATTCAGCCAACAGGCCCTGTCTCATGGACAAACAACTGCTGGGGGGAAAAGAAGGAAGCCAGAGGCCATCAAAGGCCTGGGGTCCACGGAGGGAGTGTGAAGGGACCAGGCACGGCAGGTTCCTGTTTCCCCCATTCTCTGCCTGGCATGAGTACTAAACCACTAACAGTGCCAGTTTTTGAGGGCTGATGGAATTCCAGCCACAGCGATAGGGTCTCACGACAACCCTGAGATCCTGGTTTTACAGATGAGGAAGCTGAGGGTCAGAAAAGTTAAGCAATTTGTCCAAGATCACACAGCTGGTAAGCAGAGGGGCCCTGCACCCGCTGCCTCTCTTCCACTTAGGCCAGGCCGGCATGGTGGGCTCATCGGTGGGACCCCTGCTCCTCCTTGCAGCCCCCACCTCTGCACCTTACAGGGGTCTCCTGATCACAAACACGAGGGTAGAGAGAGGAGCTATGTGTACCCCCCCCCCACCCAAAGGCATCGCCCATCCCCACAGCCCTGAGAGCCAGGATGGGAAGCTGCCAGGGAAAGGGGGAGAGAGGGTGGAGTCAGGAAGAAGCCTAAACCCCGCGGCTACAGATGAAAAAAGAGGAGTAATGGGGAGCACAGGCCTGATGGATATTCCTGGGAGGTGAGAAAGAGGGTGGGACCTCGAGAGACAACAGGGCAGCCGGGACCCAGGCCTACTGTGGGTGCCAGCCCGGCCTCACCCTGACTAGCTGGGACCTGGCCAGCAGCTGGGTCCTGGGTTCCTCCTCTGTATTTGGGTTGGGCGAGATGGTACATCTGGGGAAGGCTTTGAGGAAGACACCCGCAGGCAGAGGGCCAAAGTGGGGCTGGTTCCAGCCATGTTCCACCCCCGGGTCTGGAGCCATGAGGCGACCCAGAAGAAGCTGGCAGTGAGCGGAAGGCAATAAACGTGTGTGCTAACGTGTATGCTGCTTATAACAGCTCATGGCACTTAGCAGTATTTACTCCTCGGCGGTCACTGCTACCGTCAGGATTCTCATTCTCACCTGCAGTGCACGATGATAGGGCCTGCGTGAGGCAGACTTTCCTGTCGCTGGTTGATCTGATCCAAGAAGCTGAGGACACCCCCTGGCTCGCTGGGGACCCCATGGTCAGGCCAGCTCAGGTACTGGTAGTGCCAGATCTCCCGAACCAAGTCCCCCTGAGCCAAGGACATAGGGTCAATTCCCCCTGCTCCCTCGGAACACCCTACCTGCCTCGCCCCACCCAACCAGATAGGAGAGCAAGTCCAGCGAGGGACTCTCAGAGCGGGGCAGGGAGTAGGGGCTGCTCACATTGTCCAGCGGGGAGACCCGTAAGCTGCGGAGTTTGTATTCGGGCGTGTCGTGCTCCCCACAGTTGGTCACACAGTAGGGCCCATAAACACACTGAGCGCCCACCTCGGGCCAGTATGGGACACATTTGCTCTGGAAAGACAGGGCCAGGTCGGGGTGAGGCACAGAGTAGCACACTGCGGCCCTCCCAGGCCCTGCCCTAGTGCCTGGCAGCGGCCCAAAGCTTCGCCAGATGGACAGACGAGCTGGCTGAGAGGCAGGAGACCTGGGCTCTCCTCTCAGAGCAGCCACCAACAGGTGGTGAGGCCTGGCCAGCACTTTACAGGGACATCTATTTGACATTCAACAAACATCACCAGAGCAAGCATGGTTCCTGAAGCTGTGCAAACCAGGCTGCAATCGCAGACACAAATAAGGCCCCGTCTGTGCCCTGTGCCTCGAGTAGCTCACAGAGACAGGTGACCGGGGGAGACACGCACTGAGGAGCGTGGCTGAGAAAGAGGCTCATTCTCCCTCTCAGCCGTGGGGGAAACGAGACATGGATTCACAGAGGGAGTACGTAGCACTTGGGCTGTGTCTTCAAAACAAGTCATCTGCCAAGCAGAGATAGTGTGGAGAGAGAGTCATTTCCTAGCAGAAAAGGAGCTTGTGCAAAGAAACACTGGGAACCTGAAAGAGCCGGGGCTGCTGGGGGCGGTGAGCCTTAAAGGGAATCGTGGGGATCAGAGGGAAGCCACCAGGCCTTGAATGCCAGGCCTTACAGTGCAACTTTATCCCAAAGGTGACCAGGAGCCATGGAAGGGATTTCAGAGAGGAAGGAACTTGACCCAGTTTGTGTCACCGATGGGGTCACTTCAACGGCAGCACGCAGGGTGCTGTGCAGGGGGTCCCGCAGGGTAAGGGGCAGGGAGGACAGGAAGGGCCTGGATGCAGACAGGTGGAGAAGGGGCAGGAGGAAGGAGGATAGCCAAAACCTGGGTCTGGAGCTCAGGAGAACCCAAGGATGGATGCAGAGATCCAGGGGTCGCATTGTGCAGTCGAGACTTTGTTACTACGCCTCAGTTTCCCAGCAAGGGCCGGACCCTCACCCCCGAGATCCCTTTTCGCCCTGGCATCTGACGGTTCTTTGACTTAATGGTGTGACCACACGCACTGGGGAGGGATGTGGGGCGGGGCGGGGTGCCCTACCCGGCCTTTCTCCACCTCTCGGGTGGTCATGACGATGACACGGGTGTTCTCCTGCCACGCCATCTGCCAGAAGTCGTTGACCGTGGCCTCCAGACAGCCCTGGCTGGCGATATAGGTCTTAGTGTTCTCATCAGGGCCTAGCAGCTGGTTCTGGACCCAAGGGTGGAGAGATGCACCCCAAGACAGTGAGCTCCTTGGCCCGGCACGGGCCCTGAATCCCTGCTACCTCCATCCATGCAAGAAGCCAGCTTCAGCTTTGCCCAGGTGTCTCTGGATCTGGGGTCCCCCCCAGACAGGGAATTCCCAGGGCCCAGCCTCTCCTCCCATGTGAACCACACCACTGACCTTGATGTAGTTTGCATTGATGTAGTCAGATCCAGGGATGCTACTGTCACGTCCCTGCAGGATCACTCGGCTGTGGTCAACTGGGAGTGGGTGGAGAGGAGGCGAGACGGCCTGGCTCAGCCAGGGACTCCCCACGCCTGGGTCAGACCACCCTCCTGAGCTAACAGGCCGTTCTGGTCTCAGAAGCTTGTTGGGGAGGCTTGTGGGGGACTGCGGGCAGCAGGGCTGGGGGATCATCTGTGTGGAGGGAGGGAGGGGGTTCACAGAAAGGAGGCTGGGAGCAGGGGAACCTGCCTGCTGGTGGTGGGAGACTCCTCTGGGAGGAGTAGAGGCCCTTTGGAGAAGGGGGAGGCTCTGTTGGGGGTGTGGGGAGAGTGCCCCTCCCGGAGTGGAGAGTGGAGACCTGAGAGATGAGGGGAGGCGGCTGGGGCGGGGGTGGTCTCCTGGGTGAACGGGGCGGCCTGGGTGCTCACAGGGGAGAATGTTCTTGTAGCGGTTCTTGCCCTTGTTCTCTGGCCGCTGCCCTTCCAGGCGCTGGTGCAAGTTCTTCACCTCCTGCTTCTGCAGACTCTGAAATGTGGGCGGGGAAATGAGCATCAGCTGCCGGAGATGGCATCCATCAGGGAAGCTCACGTGGGGTGCATCAGGAGCAGACGTGAGCAAGGAGGGGAAAGTATGCGCTTGGGGCCCCATGCCGCCTGCCACGGCCTCAACTGCCCCAGTCCTGCGGGTCCCCACCGAGCACCTCAAACTCCTCCCAGAAGCCAGCCTTGGC
>PVKP010037921.1:0-21266 GCA_004027715.1 Plecturocebus donacophilus
TTTAGAACATTTTCATTTCCCCAACAAGGAGCCCTGTTATCCTTAGTAATCAGCCTCCCAATTCTTCCTTCCCCCTTCCCCAGCACTAGATGACCAGTAATCTGTTCCCTGTCTCTCTGGATTTCCCCATTCTGGACATTTCATATAAATAGGATCATGCAATATGTGGCCCTTTGTAACTGGCTGCTTGGACTTTGCATAAAGTGTGAGGCTCACCCACATGTGGCTCTTGTCTGTGCTTCATTCCTTTTCATTGCCTTATTGCCCAAGGGGTATCATAAGCACTGCAGGTGGGTCCAAAAACAGGACCCACCTATATAATGTGTAGCAGAGGCATCCTTTAAATACAAAAACACAGATAAGATGAAAACAGCAGGATGAAAAAAGATATCTATGTAAATATTATTTATAAGAAAGTTCTATTAACATCATATAAATAGATAAGTAATATGTGGGCTTCCTACTTTTTTGATGGAACAATTAAAAACTGAGAATATGGGGTTGGTGCAGTGGCTCACACCTGTAATCCCAGTACTTTGCAAGGCTGAGGCAGTCAGATCATCTGAGGTCAGGAGTTCAAGACCAGCCTGGCCAACATGGTAAAACCCTGTCTCTACAAAAATACAAAAATTAGCCAGGCACAATGGTGGGTGCCTTTAACCCCAGCTACTCAGGAGCCTGAGGTGGGAGAATGGCTTAAATCTGGGAAGCACAGGTTGCAGTGAGCCAAGATCATGCCATATACTCCAGCCTGGGTGGCAGAGCAAGATGCCATCTCAAAAACAAACAAACAAATACCAGAGAATGGTACACTTTAAATTGCTTCATTTTGTGGTATATGAATTACATGTCAATTTCTTAAAAGACTGGTAGAAGGATGGCACTGAAAATGATATTTTGGTTTTGTAATTAAACAAGAAATTTCTTCCTGTTTCCCAAAAAAAAGTCTTCTTTCAATTTCTGCAAACTTCCTCTTTCCCTCCCCTATCCATCCACCCAGAGGAACTTTTATCTGTTCCCACCCAAACAGATTAGACACCCTTGTTCGTATTTTAATTTGAGGTCTGGTAGGTAAATTAGAATGAGACCCCAAGTCAAGCAAGAGAGGCGTCCCAGAGCCCTGTTCCATCTGAGTCTCCCACACCCCATGACTCACTTTACCCAGTAACACGCTTCCCTTCTGATTTGCCATCTGGAAGAAAGAAAAAACTTATTGGTGGATGGATCCAAGATGGCCGATTAGGAGCAACTCAGGATTGCAGCTCCCAGCAAAAGTGTGGGGTGTGAGTGGACACTGATTTCCAGACAGATTTTTATTGCCCACAAACCAGGAGATTCCCAGGCAGGGAGCCCCATGGGTTGCCAGTGCGGCTGTTTTGGCTGGCATGGTGGGTCTCCACACAAAATACATGGGTCCAGGCACCATTTTAGCTGGTGATTGGAGCTCCTGGGAGATTGAGTCGCCCATTCAACTGATAAAAAAGGGGACTGAAACAGGGAGCCAGGCCAGGAGATTCCCGGGCAAAAAAGCTCCATGAATCTCAGCACGGCTGTTTCAGCCAGTGCAGTGGGTCACCACATGGGAAATCACACAGATCCCAGCACCTTTTCAATAGGCAACTGGAACAACTGGGAGACAGAGTCGTCCGTTCAACTAAAAAAAAGTGGGGGGGGATCTGAGGCAGGGAGCCAGGTGATCAGGCTCAGCTGGTCCCACCCCCACAAAAAAACAGCAATCTGAAACACTCTAGATTGAGAGTTTTGCAGCAAACACAGCTGAACCCAGGATGGTCCAGCTCTGTTGGGAAGGAGTGTCCACCATTACCAAAGCAATCCACCACTACGGAGGTAGTCTGCCATTGCTGAGGCAGCCCACCATTGCTGAAGCAGCCTGCCATTACAGAGAGAGTTCACCATTACAGAGGTGGACCACGATTGCCGAGGCAGTTCTAACCATACCCATAAAACAGGACAGCAGGGAAGTTCACACGGCAGCTGGGCAGAGCCCACAGCAGCTCAGCAAAGCCTCTGCAGGCAGACTGTGACTAGGCTGCCTCCTCGCTGGGAAGAGCAGCCCTGAAAAAAGGCAGCAGCATGACAGAAACTTATAAATAAAGCCCTAATTCCCCGGGACAGAGTACCTGGGGGGAAAAAAAAGGTGTTTATGAATTCTGCTGCAGCTGACTTAAACATACCTGCCCAGCAGCTCTGAATGAACAATGGAGCTCACAGCTCAGCACTTGAGCACCTATAAACAACAGACTGTCTCCTCAAGCACCTTCCTGACTCCCGTATATCCAAAGAGTCACCTCATAAAGGAGAGCTCAGACTGACATCTGGCAGGTATCCTTCTGGGACAAAGATAGCAGAAGAAGAAACTGGCAGCAACCCTTACTGTTCTGCAGT
Organism: Plecturocebus donacophilus; assembly: GCA_004027715.1. Taxonomy (NCBI): domain Eukaryota; kingdom Metazoa; phylum Chordata; class Mammalia; order Primates; family Pitheciidae; genus Plecturocebus; species Plecturocebus donacophilus. The sequence continues at coordinate 2,407 of PVKP010037921.1, forward strand.
TGCTGCAGGTGGTCCACAGGCAAGCAGGGCCTGGAGTGGACCTCAGCAGTCCTACAGCAGAGGGGCCTGAATGTTAGAAGGAAAACTAAGAAACAGAAATAAATAACTTCATCATCAACAAACTGGACGTCCACTCAGAAACCCCATCTGAAAGTCAACAAGTACAAAGACAAGTGGATAAATCCATAAAGATGAGAAGAAACCAGCAGAAAAAGAATAAAAACACCCAAAACCAGACCCCTCTCCTCCTACAAGAGATCACAACTCCTCACCAGCAAGGGAACAAGGCTGGATGGAGAATGAGTGTGATGAATTGACAGAAACAGGCTTCAGAAGGTGGGTAATAAGAAACTTTTCTGAGCTAAAACAACATGTCCTAACCCAATGCAAAGAAACTAAGAACCTTGAGAATAAACAGCTTAGAGAGGAATATAAGTGAATTGATGGAGCTGAAAAGCACAACACGAGAACTTTGTGAAACATACACAAGTTTCAACAGCTGAATTGACCAAGCAGAAGAAAGGATATCAGAGGTCAAAGATCAACTCAATGAAATAAAATGAGAAGGCAAGATAAGAGAAAAAAGGGTAAAAAGGAATGAACAAAGTCTCCAAGAAATATGAGACTATGTGAAAAGACCTAATCTATGTTTGATAGGAGTATCTGAAAGTGATGGAGAGAATCAATCCAAGCTGGAAAATACTCTACAGTATATTATCCAGGAAAACTTCCCCAACATAGCAAGTCAGGCCAATATTGAAGTCCAGGAAATACAGAGAATACCACAAAGATATTCCTCAAGAAGAGCAACCCCAAGGCACATAATCATCAGATTCACCAGGGTTGAAATGAAGGAGAAAATGCTAAGGGCAGCCAGAGAGAAAGGTCAGGTTACCCACAAAGGGAAGCCCATCAGACTCACAGCAGATCTCTCAGCAGAAACCCTACAAGCCAGAAGAGAGTGGGGGCCAATATTCAACATCTTTAAAGAACCTTCAACCCAGAATTTCATATCCAGCCAAACTGAGATTCATAAGTGAAGGAAAAATAAAATCCTTTATGAACAGGCAATTACTCAAAGATTTTACCACTAGGCTGCTTTACAAGAGCTCCTGGAAGAAGCACTAAACATAGAAAGGAACAACCAGTACCAGCCACTCCAAAAATATACCAAATAGTAAAGAGCATCAACACAATAAAGAAACTGCACCAACTAATGGGCAAAACAGCCAGCTAGCATCAAAATGGCAGAATCAAATTCACACATAACAATATTAACCCTAAATGTAAATGGGCTAAATGCCCCTATCAAAAGACACAGACTGGAAAATTGGATAAAAAGCGAAAACCCATCAGTGTGCTGTATCCAGGAAACCCATCTCACATGTAAGGATATACAAAGGCTCAAAATAAAGGATGGAGGAAGATTTACCAAGCAAATGGAGAGCAAAAAAAAGCAGGAGTTGCAATTCTCATCTCTGGTAAAATAGAATTCAAACCAACAAAGATCAAAAGAAACAAAGAAGGACATTACATAATGGTAAAAAGGTCAATGCAACAAGAAGAGCTAACTATCCTAAATACATATGCACCTAATACAGGAGCACCCAGATACAAAAAGCAAGTTCTTAATGACTTACAAAGAGACTTAGACTCCCATACAATTATAGTGGAAGACTTTAACACCCCATTGTCAATGTTAGACAGATCAATGAGACAGAAAATTAACAAGGATATCCAGGACTTGAACTCAAGCCTGGACCAAGCAAACCTAATAGACATTTACAGAACTCTGCACCCCAAATCCACAGAATATACATTCTTCTCAGCACTACATCACACCTACTCTAAAATTGACCACATAATTGGAAGTAAATCACTCCTCAGCAAATGCAAAAGAACAGAAATCAAAACGAACAGTCTCTCAGACCACACAGCAATCAAGTTAGAACTCAGAATTCAGAAACTAACTCAGAATTGCACAAATTCATGGAAACTGAGCAACTGGCTCCTGAATGTTGACTGGATAAACAATTAAATGAAGGCAGAAATAAAGATGTTCTTTGAAACCAATGAGAATGAAGACACAACATACTAGAATCTCTAGGACACATTTAAAGCAGTGTCTAGAGGAAAATATATAGCAATAAATGCCCACATGAAAAATAAGGAAAGATCCAAAATCGACACGCTATTGTCAAAATTGAAGGAGCTAGAGGAGCAAGATCAAAAAAACTCAAAACCTAGCAGAAGACAAGAAATAACTAAGATCAGAGCAGAACTGAAGTAGATAGAGATACAAAAAACCCTTCAAAAAATCAATAAATACAGGAGCTAGTTTTTTGAAAAGATCAACAAAATAGATAGAGCACTAGCCAGATTAATAAAAAAGAAAGAGAAAATCAAATAGATGCAATAAAAAATGATAAAGTGGATGAGTCACCACAGATTCCACAGAAATACAAACCATCATCAGAGATTATTACAAACAACTCTATGCACATAAACTAGTAAACCTGGAAGAAATTGACAAATTCCTGGACACTTGCATCCTCCCAAGCCTAAACCAGGAAGAAGTTGAAACCCTGAATAGACCAATAGCAAGGGCAGAAGTTGAGGCAGCAATTAAGAGGCTACCACTCAAAAAAAACCCAGGTCCAGATGGGTTCAGAGCTGAATTCTACCAGATATACAGAGGAGCTGCTACCATTCCTTCTGAAACTATTCCAAACAATCCAAAAGGAGGGAATCCTTCCCAAATCACTTTATGAGACCAACATCATTCGGATACCAAAATCCGGCAGAAACTCAGCAAGAAAAGAAAACTTCAGGCCAATATCCATGATGAACATAGATGCAAAAATCTTCAATAAAATACTGGCAAACCAATTGCAACAGTTCATCTAAAAGCTTATCCACCATGATCGAGTAGGCTTCATCCTGGGGATGCAAGGCTGGTTCAACATACGCAAGTCTATAAATGTAATTCACCACATAAACAGAACCAAAGACAAAAACCACATGATTATCTCAATTGATGCAGAGAAGTCCTTTGAGAAAATTCAACAGCGCTTTTATGCTAATAGCCCTCAATAAACTAGGTATTGATGGAACTTATCTCAACATAATAAAAACTATTTATGACAAACCAACAGCCAATATCACACAGAATGGGCAAAAACTGGAAACCCTCCCTTTGAAATCTGGCACTAGACAAGGATGCCCTCTCTTACCACTCCTATTCAATATAGTATTAGAAGTTCTAGCCAGAGCAATCAGGCAAGAAAAAGGAATAAAGCATATTCAAATAGGAAAGGAGGAAGTCAAATTGTCTCTGTTTGCAGACAACATGATTGTATATTTACAAGACCCCATCATCTCAGCCCAAAATTTTCTGAAACAGATAAGCAACTTCAGCAAAGTCTCAGGATACAAAATCAATGTGCAAAAATCATAAGCATTCCTACACACCAATAACAGACTTAAAGAGAGCCAAATCAAGAACGACCTGCCATTCACAATTGCTACAAAGAGAATAAAATACCTAGGAATACAACTAACAAGGAACATAAAGAAACACTACAAGGAGAACTACAAAAGACTGCTCAATGAAATAAGAGAGGACACAAAAAGATGGAGAAACATTCCACGTTCATGGTTAGGAAGAATCAATATTGTGAAAATGGTCATACTGCCCAAAGTAATTTACAGATTCAACACTATCCCCATCAAGCTACTAATGACCTTCTTCACAGAACTGGAAGAAATCACCTTAAACTTCATATGGAACCAAAAGACAGCCTGCATAGCCAAGTCAATTCTAAGCAAAAAGAATAAAGCTGGAGGCATCACACTACTGGACTTCAAACTATACTACAAGCCTACAGTAATCAAAACAGCATGGTACTGGTACCAAAACAGAGATATAGATGAATGGAGCAGAACAGAGGCCTCAGAGGCAACACCACACATCTACAACCATCTGGTCTTTGACAAACCTGTCAAAAACAAGCAATGGGGAAAGGATTCCCTGTTTAATAAATGGTGTTGGGAAAACTGACTAGCCAGGTGCAGAAAACAGAAACTAGACCCCTTCTTGACACCTTACACTAAAATTAACTCCAGATGGATTAAAGACTTAAACATAGACCTAACACCATAAAAACCCTAGAAAAAAATCTAGGCAAAACCATTCAGGACAAAGGCATAGGCAAGGACTTCATGATCAAAACACCAAAGGCTTTGGCAACAAAAGTCAAAATAGATAAATGGGACCTAATCAAACTCCACAGCTTCCACACTGAAAAAGAAACAATCAATAGAGTGAATCGGCAACCAACAGAATGGGAAAAAACTTTTGCAATCTACCCATCTGACAAAGGGCTGATATGCAGAATCTACAAAGAACTAAAACAGATTTACAAGAAAAAAACAAGCCCATTCAAAAGTAGGCGAAGGATATGAACAGACACTTTACAAAAGAAGACATACATGAAGCCAACAAATATATGAAAAAATGCTCATCATCACTGGTCATTAGAGAAATGCAAATCAAAATTACACTGAGATACCATCTCACACCAGTTAGAATGGCGATCATTAAAAAATCTGGAGACAACAGATGCTGGAGAGGATGTGGACAAATAGGAACACTTTTACACTGTTGGTGGGAGTGTAAATTAGTTCAACCATTGTGGAAAACAGTGTGGCGATTCCTCAAGGACCTAGAAATAGAAATTCCATTTGACCCAGCAATCCCATTACTGGGTATATATCCAAAGGATTATAAATCGTTCTAGTATAAGGACACATGCATATGAATGTTCATTGCAGCACTGTTTACAATAGCAAAGACCTGGAACCAACCCAAATGCCCATTGATGAAAGACTGGACACAGAAAATGTTGCACATATACACCATGGAATACTATGCAGCCATAAAACACGATGAGTTCGTGTCCTTTGTAGGGACATGGATGAACCTGGAAGCCATCATTCTCAGCAAACTGACACAAGAACAGAGAATCAAGCATCATATGTTCTCACTCATAGGTGGGTGTTGAACAATGAGAACACATGGACACAGGGAGGGGAGCATCGCACACTGGAGCCTGTCAGGGAGAAATAGGGGAGGGACAGCAGGGGGTGGGGAGTTAGGGAGAGATAGCACGGGAAGAAATGCCAGATGTAAGTGATGGGGAGAAAGGCAGCAAATCACACTGCCATGTATGTATCTATGCAACAATCTTGCATGTTCTTCACATGTACCTCAAAACCTAAAATGCAATAAATCAAAAAAAAGAAATAAACTTATTTTTCTTATTCACCAATAATTTTATAAACCAAACATTGCAAACAATGGTGTCCTTAGCAACCTAATCTCATTCTCTTCAGATACCAACTGCTCTCCATTAAAGGGATAGTCCTTTTCCAGACAACATAAATTCACTTGAAAATCTCGCTTAAAACAGAAAAGTTAAGGTCTTCAAAGGTTTGCCATGGGCAAAGCATTTGCAGGAGTGCATGGGGCTGAAGATCAAAGGCAAGGAAAACAAGGCACAAATTCTTTCATCCTGATTTTGTTTGTCCTTGTACACCCATGGTCAGTGATTAGTAAGGTCACCTGGCAGTGACAAAAATCTCCTTTTGAAGTTTTTAGTTTTTGTTTTTTGAGACAGAGTCTTGTTCTGTGGTCCAGACAGGAGTACAGTGGCACAATCTCAGCTCACTGCAATCTCCATCTCATGGGTTCAAGAGATTCTCCTGCCTCAGCCTCCTGAGTAACTGGGATTACAGGCACCCATCACCATGCCTGGCTAATTTTTGTGTTTTTAGTACAAGTGGGGTTTCACTATGTTGTCCAAACTGTTCTCAAACTCTCACAGGAGAAATATCATGTGATCTGCGCACCTCAACCTTCCAAAGTGCTGGGATTACAGGCATGAGCCACTTTATCTGGCCAGGTCAATTTTCTCTAATGGAAGTACAAAACAGGTATAATCCAAAATCACAGAAAAATCAAAAATTATAAAACCATGTTGGAAGCCAGGTGCAGTGGCTCATGAATATAATCCCAACACCTTGGCAAGCTGAGGCAGGAGGACCACTTGAGATCGAAAGTTCAAGACCATCCTTGCCAACACAGTGAGAACTTGTATCTATAAAACATTTTAAATGATACTGGAAATTTAGTGACAGTTTCAATGCATCATTGCCTGGCTGTCTGGGTTTTGCTCTGAACCTTGTGACAGATGATTAAGTCATGTGTCCAAGTTCAGTGACTTCCTGTTACATAGAGATGAAACTCCCTGGAGCACCCCTCTCCAATCCCCCTCCCTTCAACTTGTCCCAGTGCATCATATTCAGCTCAGATCAGGGCAAGCCCTGCTCATGTCATCAGCTCTACCAGGCCAACAGCATAGAAAAGATCTCCATCAATCCCCACAAAGGGCAGGGTGACTCAGTTCACCCACATGGTGCAGGCCAGCTGCCTGCCTTGCACTCTCTCCAGACCTGGGCCAGTGTACAAACTACACAGCCAGGGCCCCATGCTCAGCAGAGTCCCTAACACTTGCATGAATGCTCTGCTGCTTGAATCTTTTTTTCTCTTTGTTTTGAGACATAGTCTCACACTGTCACCCAGGCTGGAGGGCAATGGCATGATCTCGGCTCACTGCAACCTCCACCTTCCGGGTTCAAGCAATTCTCCTGCCTCAGCCTCCTGAATAGCTGGGATTACAGGTGCTCACCACCACACTCAGCTATTTTTTTTAATTTTTAGTAGAGATGGGATTTCACCATGTTGGCCAGGCTGGTCTCAAGCTCCTGATATCATGATCTGCCTGCCTTGGCCTGCCATGCTGGTATTACAGGCGTGAGCCACTGCACCTGGCCCACTTAAATCTTAATTTTTGAAAATTAATTATTTTCATTTTATGCTGATGTCTGCAAATTAAGTAGCCATTCCTACTTCAGAGCCATTTAATGAAGGTTCTTGGATGGTTGGAATAGGCCAGGGTTTAAAGTAAGGGACTGGCCAGGCACAGAGCCCCTCCAACAGGGAGACCTTTCTCTTGCTCTAAAGTAACCCTCTCAGAGCCATTTCCTAATGGAGCCTGAAACAGACTGCTGACCTTCCCTCAACTGTTTTAATCACTGGCTTTCCCCCTCTTCAAGAGTGGGTGTATTTTACATAAGTGCATAATTAATACTAACAAGAGGAGCCGTGCCCATGGGCTGGGGTCCTGTCATGGGCATTCTGTGTTCAGGGTCCCTGGGAGGCACAGGACCCAGGTATGTCCTTAGAGTATGAATACGGATCACTCTAGAGTGGCCTGTCCTGAGCAGTACAAGACCAGACAACTCTTTCGGTCAATGCTGGAATGTCTCCCAGGCATGAGCAATGGTGGCATTTGCAGGATGGTTGGCAGCACTTAGCAGTGGACCAGCTGTGCCTCAGTGGCTCTGACAGTTCAAAGCCACAACCCGGACAACTCGCCCTGGGCTCCAACCAGCCTGGCTAACTGGGGACAGCTGTTCCCAGCTGCACTCAGACATCTGAAAGAAACTTCCTTTCCAAAGAAGACACTTGCAGGGTTTCAGGAAGGAAGTGGAAACAGTAATGGGAAACCACAAATCCATATAACTAATAGCATCACCTCTTGGTCTATGTCGGTGGGGGGAGGGTGCTTCCCATGTTGAATTTCATCCTGAAGCCACTCTGGTGGGGGTAGGAGCAATGCCATTTGCTCCATCTCACAAACAACGTCGCATCAGCCCCCCCGAGAGACGAAGCCAGGGACTGAGACTGGCTAGCAAAGCCAGAACCAGGACCAACTGGGCCTCTCTGACTTGGGAGCCTTAGAGCAGGCTATTGGTGTCTGCAGATCCTGGCCTGTGTGATCAGCCAGAGCTGAGTTTCCCTCTGCTGAAAGAGCTTTCCCTCTTAAGGACACTGGCGGGGCCATGGCCCCATCAGATCATCTGTCCCTGGAACACTCTTTTCCAGAGAACTCCAATGAGGAAAAGAAAGTGGGTCCACTGACTTCTGGGTCTCTGAAAATAACTTTGTAAAACTATGTAAGGACCCAACACTGCGCTTATAATCAAACAGTCCAGGACCCTCTGCTCTGAGAGCATCAACATGGGCCATCTCCTTTACCTGTTGAGTCTCAAACTCTGCCTCTGGAACCTTGTTTCAAAGGCTAAGTTTCCAGCCAGAACAAGTGCCCAGGCTCTGCTCTCCCAACACCATGCCCCTACCATAGCCAGGAAGGCTGAGGACAGACAGGGTCTTTGCTCCCCTACACAGACCTGGTCATGACTGAAGGACTCTCAGAGGCAAGCAGAGCCTTTTGTCCTTTTTTGTCACTGACCACCTTGGGAGCTGATTATGCTTCTTAAACCTTCGGGGAACAGTTAAGACCCCCAGCACTGCAAAAAGGATTAAGTCAACTTAGATGAGACATGTTTTTCCAATTAGTTATAAACTACCCATGTTGGAGTTTTTGCAAAACTGGCCGGTTGCTTTCTCATTACCCAAGATTCCTCACTCTTCCTTTCTGCATAAATAATTTCACAAGGTTTTCAAGTCAATTTGGTACTAAAGGCCCATGATCATGGAAGAAACAGGATGCTCACAGCAAAATATTAAAGACAAAATCTCCTCTTGCAGGTGCTGTGCTATGAGAAAGGAGATGGAAAGTAACTTCCACCTACAAGACTTCCCTACCTCAGGCTTCTTAAGACACACATCCACAGGTGCAACGACGTTTGTGTTAGGATATGCATTTTACTATATACATGCATCTTTAAAAAGATTTTTCCTGGCTGGGTATGGTGGCTCATGCCTATAATCCCAGCACTTTGGGAGGCTGAGGCGGGTAGATTACAAGGTCAAGAGATCAATATCAACCAGGCCAACATGGTGAAATCCCATCTCTACAAAAAAATACAAAAATTAGCTGGGTGTGGTGGTGTGTGCCTGTAATCCCAGCTACTCAGAAAGCTGAGGCAGGAGAATTGCTTGAACCTGGGAAGCAGAAGTTGCAGTGAGCTGGGATAGTGCCACTGCACTCCAGCCTGGCAATAGAGTGAGACTACATCTGAAAAAAAAAAAAAGTTTGAATCTGAGTCGCGGCACCAAAAAAAAAAATAGAAAAGATTTTTCCCACAGACATTTATTTCTCATGCCAAGTTGGGGTCTGCCACCAAACTGGGGAGACCAAGATCCCAGAGCCAATGCACTCACTCTCCTTCAAGGACCGTGACACCAGCCAGAGAGGCAGAGAATGTGGTAAAGTCAGGGAAAACACGATCTCACACCTAGGAAAACAGAAGAGGTCTCACAATGGGCAAGGCAGCCCTGGGAGCCAGTGACTCCTAATAGCAGGAATAAATATCACAGCAAGTGCATTGACACATGGGAGGAATTTAACAAGGCTGTTCTTTTTTTTGTGATGGAGTCTTGCTTTGTCAACCAGGCTGAAGGGCAGTGGTGCAATCTCAGCTCACTGCAACCTCCACCTCTTAGGTTCAAGCGATTCTCCTTCCTCAGCCTCCTAAGTAGCTAGGATTACAGGCATGCCCTACCATGCCCAGCTAATTTTTTGTATTTTTAGTAGAGATGGGATTTCTCCATGTTGGTCAGGCTGGTCTCTAACTCCCGACCTCAGGTGATCTGCCTGCCTTGGCCTCCCAAAGTGCTGGGATTACAGGCACAAGACACTGCACCCAGCCAATATATTTGATTCTGTAAGCAACCAAGTTTGTGGCAATTCATTACACAGCATTACCAGCTCTGACCAGAGGTCTCAAACACCCACCCCAGCTGTCATACCTGTGGAAAACACCACATCCTCACATGCCCCTCCAGGCCTCCAAGAGAGCTCCTGTGGTCCCATCAGGCTCCCGAAGGCCCCTTAGGGCACTGTCACTACTCTCTGCAGGAGCCACGTGAGGGCAGTGAGAAGAGGGGCTGTGGAATTTGAAGCTTCTAAGTCCTGTCCCCCCAGGGCCCCAGGTGTGCTTTAACGTGATGTATCACTTGATGTTAACCTTGGCTGGCTGGCTGGCTGAGGCAGTCTGTCAAGTTTTGCCACTGTAAAGTTACTCTTTTATCCCTCTTTCCATTCTGGAAGAAGTCACTGTGCGCAGCCCACACTGATGGAGGAGACATCCTAAACTTTTATTTACTGAGTTTGGCAACTCTGCCTGTCACACTAGCACATTCCAAGTACTCCATAGATCCATGAGGCTGCTGGCAATCACATTAGATGGTGCAGCTCTACTCTAGAACATCAAGGAAAAGCAAGTACCCACACACCAGTCACTCAGGTACCACTATACTATTGTTTACTTAATAGTTTTCTGTAAAAGGGTTCACTTTTTTTTTTTTTTTGAGGTAGAATCTCACTCTGTCACCCAGGCTGGAATGCAATGGAGTGATTTCAGCTCACTGCAACCTCTACCTCCCAGGTTCAAGTGACTTTCCTGCCTCAGCCTCCTGAGTAGCTGGGATTATAGGCACACACCACCACACCCAGCTAATTTTTGTATTTTTAGTAGAGAAGGGGTTTCACCATGTTGGCCAGCTGGTCTCAAACATCTGACCTCAGGTGATCCACCCATTTTGGCCTCCCAAAGTGCTGAGATTATGGATGTGAGCCACTGTACCCAGTCACAGGGTTTTTAAAGAAGGGAACTTGATAGCACTACCTTGCAACAGCCCAGTATCAAGGATGGCCCTGGATGTCCAGGAGGTAAAGCAGCTCTATTCCTCCACATGGGTTTTTCCAGCCTTCTTTTCTTCTCCTCCTCAGAAGGCTGGGGCAGGTGGGGACCCCTTAGTCCTGGTCCTCTGGGCTCCAGTGTCCCCACTTGAGGGAACCTTCACCAGTTCACAACCAGCATCACAAGCAGCTCTGACCCCTCCTGTGCCCCAGGTGTCTCTGGGCCAGAAAGCTGTAGATCTGTGGCTGCCAAATCTAGTTAATGATGAGACTCACCGGAGAGCTTTCTAAAAGCTTAGACTTTCTTGAGCCCCCAGCACGTGGATCCTAATTAAAGCTACGGGTAGGGACCAGGTTAAAAACAGCCCAGGTGGGGCTGATAATTAGCTACATGCTGGAGTCCTACACACAGGACAACCAGGTTTAGCTGTGCTCTGGGAAAATTTTCACCTGCAAGTAATGCACAGCTGTCTGATGGAAGACCCCAGGGGAGGCCCTGACTCTGACTGTCTTTCTTTTCTCTTTTTTGAGACAGAGTCACACTCTGTGGCCAAAGCTGGAATTCAGGGTCATGATCTCGGCTCTCTGCAACCTCTGCCTCCTGGGTTCAAGCAATTCTCCTGCCTCAGCCTCCTGAGTAGCTGGGACCACTGGCATACACCACCACGCCTGGCTAATTTTTGTATTTTTAGTAGAGACAGGGTTTCACCAGGTTGGGCAGGCTGGTCACGAACTCCTGACTTCAGGAGATTGCCCACCTTGGCCACCCAAAGTGCTGGGATGACAGGTGTGAGCCACTGTGCCCGGCCTGATTCACTTTCTAAAAAGAGCAGTACCCACTGAAGGAAAGCATCTAGCCCAGCCTTCTCCCAGGCTCACAGGACAGGAATGAGGTGCTGACAGACCCTTTGGAGAAATGCCTTTCCTGTCCTGTGTGACCAGGGGAAAGGAGGCTTAGTGGTCTGGTGTTTCTGGGTGTACAGCCTCATTGTTTCTTCCTTTTCTTGCCCATATCACATCTCAGGTCCCTTGAATCAGGGACAGAACTAGATTGTAGCCCTCTGGGTGGCTGCTTACTAAACCTTAGGGCCAGGTAACTGGTTTAGTGAGTTCCAGGTTCACAGAGGGAGAGGAACTGCTCAGGATGGGTCAACCCCAGAGCCTCCCCCATGCCAGATTGAGGTGATTTAGGTGACAAGATTTAGAGCAGATTTTGAACTCTTGAGTTGATGTTATAATGGGATGAGGCCTAGGGCAGGGTGGATGTATTTTGTATTTGGGATGAACACACATCTTCACGGTCTAGAGGGCTGACTAGGTAGGCAGACTGTCCCTCCCCACACAACGATGTCCATGCCCTAATCCTGAAAACCTCTAGATGCAGCAAAAGGGACTTTGCACGTGGGATCAGCAAGGGGTTTGAGATGGAGAGGTTGGCCTGGAAACCCAGGTGAGCCCAATCTAACCACACAAGTTCTTAAAAGCACAGGACTTTCTCAGTCTTAAACAGGAATGATAAGGAGGAATGGGAGGTCTGAGAAGACACCTCACCACACAGGGAGTCACCATGTGTCTCTTTCACCTCATGTATCCCCAGAGCCTGGAACCCAGTAGGTGCTTGGCCACAGAAAGGTCAATAAGGTAAACTTTTGTGGTTTCCTTTTGTTTTTGAGATGGAGTTTTGTTCTTATTGCCCAAGCTGGAGTGTAATGGTGCAGTCTTGGCTCACTGCAACCTCTGCCTCCCGGGTTCAAACGATTCTCCTGTCTTAGGCTCTCCAGTAGGATGCACCACCATGCCTGGATAATGATTTTGTATTTTTAGTAGAAATGGGGTTTCACCATGTTATCCAGGCTGGTCTCGAACTCCTGACCTCAGCTGATCCACCCGCCTCAGCCTCCCAAAGTGCTGGGATTACAGGTGTGAGCCACTAAAGTGAACTTTTAAGCACTGGATTCCAGCTAACAATTATGTGGGTGAATTATTTAACCTCTCTGACCCCATGTTATTCCATTTCTATGGATATCAGAAGTAAGGGCAGTGAAATAACCCACCCAAGGTCATCCAATGAATGAACAGTGGGGCTGGCCCCACTGTAAGCCTTTGCTTCATTTTGTGCCTTTGTTTTCTGGCAACTGGTTGTCATCCATTTCCCGAGCACAGACCAACATGGGGTGCCAGTGCCTGTGCAGAGACCATCAGCTCCCAGAGCTGCCCTGGGGAAGAGCTGCCATGAGGAAGGGGCTGGTCCTGGCCACCTGCAACAACAGAGTGTCCTTAATGATGAGGGGCACCTACTGGTTCATAACCTGGCTCTGGCTGGACAGAGCCCCTGGACAAAGGACTTCCTCTCCATGGCTGCAGTTTTCACAGCTGTCAAAGGGGACAGAGAAAACAGACCGCCCAGGGATACTGGGACAGTAAAATGAAGCAACTCATGAGATGACTTCTAGCACAGTCCCTGGCATTTAATTCTTAGTTGAACTTCCATTCTTTTTGTTATGTTTTGCTGTTTTGAGATAGAGTCTTGCTCTGTAGCACAGGCTGGAGTGCAGTGGTGCAGTGTCAATTCATTGCAACCTCTGTCTCCTGGGTTCAAGTGATTCTCCTGCCTCAGCCTCACAAGTAGCTGGGATTACAGGTGCCCCCATCCCACATCTGGCTAATTTCTGCATTTTTAGTAGAGATGGGGTTTCGCCATGTTGACCAGGCTGATCTTGAACTCCTGACCCCAGGTGATCTGCCTGCCTCAGGCTCCCATAGTGCTGGGGTTACAGGCATGAGCCACTGAGCCCAGCTGAACTTGCATTCTTTACCAAAAGATATTTAGTCAATCTCGAAGGCTTCTCATTTCAGATTCTGCCCAAGCCACATGAATTATTTTTTGGACTCAGCTGTCTCACTCACGCTTTTATGTCTTTACCAAGTCTTCCCTCTGTACTTACAGAGCACTCCCCAATAGTCTAGCCATCACCCTCGGGCCCACTATAAACTATACAGGGAGCCCAATTCAAAAGGCCCTCCTAAGCAGGGGGGTCCTGTCATTTGAAAACTGCTGCAGGCCAAGTGTAAATTCAAGACACTGTGCTTTGCTTGTATATTTCCACTGTCTTCCAGCCTAAAACCCAGGCAGTCGTAACATTGACTGACTGCCCATGTATGTTATGTAAGACCCCATGCTGGGCAGGGATACTGAGATAAGTAAGACACAGTCACTATCACTGGAAGCACCTCCAACAGAGACAGAGATAGCAACAGATGATTCCAGAACAGCGTATGTGCCTGTCTACAGAGACCCACTCTCAGGAGGGGAAACCTAATTCAGTTCCCAAGAACCTACCAGGCAACACCCTTCAAAGGAAGAAGTGTCTCCACTTCACAGACCAACTTTCAAGGCCAAAGTCAGACAGGAAGGGCAGGACCAGGACCAGACCCCAGGTTTGGCTGACATCACTATCTCCCTATGGCAAGGAGGCAGAGGCCCCTTGAAGATATCCTTTTGCATGAGCTCCAAAATATCTACTAAACATAGGTCATTATGGCTGCAAATGCATTTTTCCCCTTATCCTTGCAGCTGCTCTGGAAGTTTGGGCTGTAGTCTGATGTTCAACAACACCAGCCCTAGCCAACTGCTGGCCAACAGATCTCAGGGTTTTGACCCTTGGAATTGGAGGGCATTCTACACACAGTGTCTCTTCCAGGTGCGTTTTCTTGTCAACCATTAAACCACACAGCAACAGGCCAAGTGACAACGCATGCAGTTACTTCACACGGTCATTCCTTCCCTCTCCTGCTTTGCCTGATGCAGAAGAATTTGTAGTCAAACTTGAGCATTACAAGAATATGCAACAGAAAGAATTAGAGAACTCAGCAATCCAAAAGCTGCCAAATGAGGGTTTTCTGCATTTTGGGGGGGGTAATACAAAGCAGTTCCAAGAAAAGTGAAGTCACAGCCTCTGCAGCTTATTTTCAGTTCTTAGAAAAGAGCCAGTGTGAAAGGGGAAGTGGCTCTGCCCCAGTGCACAGACTCCACTATCTGCCGGGGAGCATTTGCTGATAAACCAGCTTGGATTTGGCACCAGAAACCCAAAACCTCTGACATATGTTTTCATTTGGTGATGTCAAGGAGGAAACACAAACCGAAACAGTGAGTTGCTAACACTCAGAGAAACCACACAACTCAGCTAACATGCTGGGGTGACACCCTTCCAGCACTGAGCCACCAGCAGTGTTGCAGGGACTGTCAGAAAAAACAGTGGCCTCCTTTTCCTACCCGACCCCCTCTCCCACATTCTTTAAATGTGTTATCGCTCAGGCCACCATGTCAGCCCAACCAGTATTTTTCAATGGACATTATTTACCAGAAGTTGGGTGAGGACAAACGGGGCAGGATATGGTACAGGTGGTTTTTGGCAGCTTGGGTCTGTGTTCTGGCATACAAGCAGGTTTTGCCACAGTAGGGCAGACTTCAGGTTAAGATCTCAGGAGTCTACCACACATCCAGTTCAGGGGCTACTACCGGGTGCCCCATAACAATTTTGTGAATAAGGTTTGCTTTTTTTTTGAGACAGAATCTGGCTTCATCATCCAGGGTGGGGTACAGTGGCACAATCTCAGCTCATCAAAACTGCCGACTCCTGGGTTCAAGAACTTTTCATGCCTCAGCCTCCAGAGTAGCTGGGATTACAGGTGCGTGCCACTATGCCTGGCAAATTTTTTTCTATTTTTAGTAGAGACAGGGGTCTCATTATGTTGCCCAGCTGGTCTCAAACTCCTGGCCTCCAGTGATCAGCCTGCCTTGACCTCCCAAAGTGTTGGGATTACAGACATGAGCCACTGCACCCAGGCATAAAGTTTTAACCTAAGAATTCTGTAAAAGAGATCTCATTGTCTGCACCAAAATTAAATTTCAATGTAATCAAAAGCAACTCATCAGTGACCCATCCAGGGAGAGTGCCTAAGGAGACATGATGACCAAATCGAATGTGGTGTCCCGGAGGGGACCATGGAACAGGAAAGGATATTAGGAAAAACCCAAAGAAATCTGAATGGATTACAGACTTGCGTTAATAAAAGCATCTCAATAATGATTCATTAATTTTAACAAATGCACCATACTAATGTAAAAAGTTAATAATAGGGAAAGCTATTATTATAATAGCTAAATATAGGGAAAGCTATTATAATAATAGGGAAAGTTAATAATAGGGTACAGGTTCATGGGAACTCTTTGTACTATCTCTGCAATTTCACTCTGACTCTGTCTCTGTGTGTGTGTGTGTGTGTGTGTGTGTAGACAAGCAAAAATATACTGATCCTCCCAGCAATAATGATTTGGTGCCTACCAAGTGTCACATACCATGTAAAAGTGATCCACATGTATCTTCATTTATTCCTCACACCAGTGCTATGAGCTGGGCATAACCCGCATTTTACAGATAAAGAAACTGAAGAACAGAGGGGCTAGGTACCTTGCTCATAGTCACATGGCAAGATTAGTGGCAGATAAAGGGCTCAAATTCAGGTTGACAGGACAGCTTAGCAATATTGCCTCAAAAATCCCAAACTGTGAACATAAAACAGTTCAAAACAAGCTTCATGTGAGCAACAAAAACAAGGCACACTTTCCAATCTGCCCTGCTTTAAAAAGAAAAGAGTTTAAAAGGACAGCACAGGCCAGGCACAGTGGCTCACACCTGTAATCCCAGCACTTTGGGAGGCCAAGGCAGTCGGATCATGAGGCCAAGCGATTGAGACCATCCTGGACAACATGTTGAAACCCTGTCTCTACTAAAAATATATTTTTTTTAAATTAGCTGGGTGTCGTGGTGCACACCTGTAGTCCCAGCTACTCGGGAGGTTGAGGAGGAGAATCGCTTGAATCCAGGAGGTAGAGGTTGCAGTGAGCCAAGATCACACCACTGCACTCCAGCCTGGCAACACAGTGAGACTCCGTTTCAAAAAAAAAGCACAGCACACCCAAGACACTGACAACACTCAATGCTGGAGAGGATGTGGAACAGGAACTCCCCTTCATTGCTTTTTAGAATGTAAAAGCAGTCTGGGCCGGGTGCGGTGGCTCATGCCTGTAATCCCAGCACTTTGGGGGGCTGAGGCGGGCAGATCATGAGGTCAAGAGATCGAGACCATCCCGGCCAACATGGTAAAACCCTGTATCTACTAAAAATACAAAAATTAGCTGGGTGTGGTGGCATGCGCCAAGTAGTCCCAGCTACTTGGAAGGCTGAGGCAGAATTGCTTGAACCCGGTGGCAGAGGTTGCAGTGAGCTGAGATCAGGCCACTACACTCCAGCCTGGTGCCTGGTGAAAAAGCAAGACTCTGTCTCAAAAAAAAAAAAAGAATGTAAAAGCAGTCTGGCAGTTTCTACAAAGCTAAACATAGGTTTACCATATGGCCCAGCAATTGCACTCCTAGGCATTTACTCCAATGAGCTGGAAACTTAATGCCCACAAAAAACCTAGGCATGAATGTTTACAGCAGCTTTATTCATAGTTACCAAAGATTAGAATCAAGTAAAATGTTCTTCAATTGGTGGATTAGATAAAACTATGGTACACCCATACAATGCATTATTCAGTGATCAAAAGAAATGAGCTGGCTGGGTGTGGTGGCTCATGCCTATAATCCCAGCACTTTGGGAGGCCAAGGCGGGAAGATGGCTTGAGCCCAGGAATTTGAGCTCGGGAGTTCCTGCCTGTAGTCCCAGCTACTCAGGAGGCTGAAGTGGGAATACTGCTTGAGCTTGGGAGGTTGTGGCTGTAGTGAGCCATGATTGTGTCACTGTACTCCAGCCTGGGTGACCGGGCAAGGCCCCATCTTAAAAAAAAAACAAAAACAAAACACCTCAAATAAATAATAAATAAATAAGCTGGGTGTGGTGGCACACTGCTGTAATCCCAGCTACTCAGGAGGGTGAGGCAGGAGAATCACTTGAACCTGGGAGGCGGAGGTTGCAGTGAGCAGATATTGCACCATTGTACTCCAGCCTCGGTGCTAGGGTGAGATTCCATCTTAAAAAAATTTTAAAAGTCCCTAAGGAACTCATGTTTCTATCTTATAATAAACGTGAGCATTTATTTTAAAAAAGAGAAAAAGGGAAAGAGCTAATAAGCTGCAAAATAGACCTGGAGGAGTTCAGACACAGTAGCTCACACCTGTAATCCCAGCACTTTGGGAGGCTGAGGTGGGAGAATTTCTTGAGCCCTGGACTTTGAGACCAGCCTGGGGAACATGGCAAAACCTTGTCTCTACAAAAAGTACAAAAAATTAACCAGGCATGGTGGTGCACACCTGTAGTCTTAGCTACACAGGAGACTCAGATGGAAGGATCACCTGAGCCTGAGAGGTTGAGGCTGCAGTGAGATGTGACTGTGCCCTTGCACTCCAGCCTGGTTAAGAGTGAGACTGTATTTAAAAAATAAAGAAAAAGACATGGAGGAATCTTATATGCACAACAAATGAAAGAAGCCAGTCTGAAAAAATTACATACTGTATGATCCAACTATATGACATTCTGGAAAAGGCAAAACTGAAAAAGAAAGATCAGTGATAATCAGGGTTGGAGGGAGGGGTGAACAAGGGAACCCAGAGGATTTTTAGGGCAGTGAAACTATTCTGGATGATACTTAACATGGATACATGTTATTATGCATTTGACAAAATCCACAGAATGTATAAGAGGAAGAATGAAGCCTAATGTAAACTAGACTTTAGTTAATAAAAATGTAATGTTGGTTTATTAAATGTATCATCTTAATAAAAGATGTTCACAGTTGGAAAAACTGGGAGAGTGAGGTGTGAGTGCGGAGTATATGGGAACACTGTGGTTTCTGCTCCATTTTTCTGAAAAATGGAGAGAAAGAGATCTGTTTTTTTTTTTTGTTTTTGTTGTTTGTTTGTTTGTTTTTTTACCAGTTGTTAAATGACCTTTATTGAATTATTTTCCTTTGTGCTTCTTAACTAGCTGGGCATTCCACAGCACCACTGTTGATGTCATCTATGATGTCATGAGGATGGCGGCCATCAACATTACAGCCCACAGACTGGGCAGTCCCCAGGATCTCTTTAATGGTTCCAGAGAGTTCTCTGGCTAAAGATCGGTGCCGCAT
>PVKP010037922.1:0-21272 GCA_004027715.1 Plecturocebus donacophilus
GTAGGTTTAGTCCATATCTTGGCTATTATGAATAGTGCTGCAATGAATATGAGAGTGCAGCTATCTCTTCAATATACTGACTGCATTTCCTTTGAATTTATTCCCAGTAGTGAGACTGCTGGATCATCTGGTAATTTTGTAGTTGTTTGAGAAACTTTCATACTGTTTTCCATAATGGCTGTACTAATTTACACTCCTACCAGCAGTGTGCAGGGTTCATACTGATAATTATCATTTCGATAATAGCCATCCTAACAGGTATGAGGTGATACCCTATGGTTTTAATTTATATAGACTTTGGTTACATGGTCTATATAACCGTGGTTAGTGGTGATTTCTGACATTTTTGTGTACCTGTCACTAGAGCAGTGGACACTGTACCCAATATGTACCCAATATTATCCTTCATCTCCTTCCAACCTTCCCCCTTGAGTCCCCAAAGTCCATTATATCATTCTTATGCCTTTGCATCCTCATAGCTTAGCTCACACTTATAAGTGAGAACATATAATATTTTTTTTCCATTCCTAAGTTAATTCACTTAGAATAATGGCCTCCAGCTCTATGCAAGTTGCTGCAAAGCACATTATTTCATTCCTTTTTATGTCTGCATAGTATTCCCTCATGTATACATACCACATTTTCTGTATCCACTCCTCCTCAGTTGATGGGCACTTAGGCTGGTTGGTTCCTTATCTTTGCAATTGCAAATGTACACACACACACACACACACACACACACACACATACACACACACATATATATATTTGCAGCTGTTATAAAAGAGATTGAGTTCTTAATTTGATTCTCGTCTTGGTTGTTGTTGGTATATAGCAGTGCTACTGATTTGTGTACATTGATTTTGTATCCTGAGACTTTACTGAATTCATTTATCAGATCTAGGAGCTTTGTGGATGAGTCTTTAGGGTTTTCTAGGTATATGATCATATCTTTGGCAGACAAACAGTTTAACTTCCTGTTTTCCAACTTGGATGCCCTTATTTCTTTTTCTCATCTGATTGCTCTGGTTAGGACTTCCAGTACTTTGTTGAACAGAAGTGGTGAAAGTGGGCATCCTTGTCTTGTTCTAATTCTCAGGGAGAATGTGTTCAACTTTTTATTTGGACTTTTTTTTTTCTTTTTGAGACAGAGTCTCACTCTGTTGCCCAAGCTGGAGTGCAGTAGTGTGATCTTGGCTCACCGCAACCTCCATCTCCTGGGTTCAAGTGATTCTCGTGCCTCAGCCTCCCAAGTAGCTGGGACTACAAGTGCATGCCACCACGCCTGGCTAATTTTTGTTTTGTATTTTTAGTAGAGATGGGATTTCACCATGTTAGTCAGGATGGTCTCAATCTCCTGACTTTGTGATCCGCCTGCCTCAGCCTCCCAAAGTGCTGGGATTACAGGCGTGAGCATATTTTAAAACCACAACAGGTGGGTACTGATTTTCTGCTGTCAACTTATCTGGCCTGTGTAGAACCACAGAAGACATACCAGCAAAGGTGGCAAAGCACTTCTGGGAATGCCTGGTGTGATGCAGCTATGAGATCTTGTTCCCTGTCCTCCCTAAACCCTTTTCGGTTGGTGATAGTAGCCACACTCTGGGCAAAATGAATGCTCACTAGTAAGAACTTTTAGTTTCAGGTGAAAGATTTGGGAAAGGAGCCTTCACCCAGGAAATCAGATTTTCAGCCAGCCTGTACTGACATATTTGTCACACAAGGATAATGTTTATCTCTCTAATTTTCAGAACATTATCAGGCATCTGAGAGATACCACCTGGTTGACTGTAACACATAGTATTTTGCCCAAATGAAAATTGTGGAAAAATTCAATACTGGTCAGTATAGAATTTGCATGCTCATAAAAGTCTAAATATTTTCTTCCTTGTGACTCCCATGTGAGTTGCATAGATAGATTCCTGGTTTGGGTTCAGAATAAAACTAGAAGTACAAAGAGCATCTTTGTCTGGCTCAAGATGTTCGCATTGTTTAATGAGATGGAACTCCCAAATGGACCACAACTGGTTTTCCAACCTAGGATGGTTTAGGGAAAAGGAAAGGAAAGGAAGTTTCTTTAGAACAGTGGTTCTTGATGATAACCAGACCAACAGCAGCAGCACCACCTAGAAACCTGTTAGAAATGCAAATTCTCAGTCCTACCCAGACCTACGAAACCAGCAGCTCTAGGGTGAGGCCCAGCAATCTGTGTTTTAACAAACTTTTAAGGAGATTCTAAAACATGTTTAAGTTTGAGAACCACTGTTTTTAAAAAAAAATCCTACCCCCAGCTCACTGCATGTAATTTAATAAGAACTCAGTAAAGTGGCTTGGCTGGATATTTTCACTTATTCTGGTTCATGCATAAACACACCAGCACAGAAATTGCAGAGAGATCAGGACACAGAACACACACAGCACAATGAATGGCACAGACAACCATTCATAGAGTGAGAACCAGAGCCCAGATTCCCTGACTCCTGAGAGTGGACAATGTTTACTGCCCTTTCAAGAAGAATAAGGGCTGGACACAGAATAAGGGCTCATGCCTGTAATCCCAGCCCTGTGGGAGGCCTAGGCAGGTAGATCTGTTGAGCCCAGGAGTTCAAGACCAGCCTGGGCAACATGGTGTAACCCCATCTCTACAAAAAAACACAAAAATTAGCCAGGCATGGTGGCATGCACCTGTAGTCCCAGCTACTTGGGAGGCTGAGATGGGAGGATCACTTGAACCTGGGAGGTAGAGGCTGCAGTGAGCACCACTACATTCCAGCTTGGGTGACACAGTAAGTCCCTGTCTCAAAAATAAAAATAAAAATAAAAATAAAGAAGAGTGAGTAAGAGAATGGGAAAAGGGAGAGAGAGAAATAGGAGAGGGAGGAGGAAGAAAAAAGATAAAATATAGTGTGTTTTCAAACACAATTTTGTAAGACACAAATTCTTTCTAAAGACAATCAGAATTCAAATGCCAGTGATCTTCACAGGAATCTTAATAAAAAAGTTAAAATGTTTTAATAATTGTATGGCTCATAAAATTCATCATGATTGAGGGTGTTGCTTACATCCTTAAAAGAATAAACATCCCACTAGAGATGCATCTGGTACTTCAGAACTTTCTCCCCAACAACTCATTTGCTTTTATCTCGTGGACACTGTGAAGGGAATTGTTGATTATGTTTCCCTCTCACAGAAAACTCAGAATCAAATTAGCAAGTGAACATCAATCAGCCTTTGGTATGAGAGCCTCACGTGGCTTCGCCTCACGTTTCCTGCCTTTATTTCCCCTGCCTGGGCATCCTCCTTTGCTGCACTGTTTGTATTTTTGTCAGACATTTTAAATCCTTTTAGGAGTGATGCTGGCAATAAGGAAATACACTTAAAATCGGGGAAAAAGAGAAAGGCTCTTTCACCAAGCAAACTGGAAACCTGGGAGGAGGGCAGTCAAGGCGTGACAGCCACGGGTCCAGTTGGGTGGAGAAGCCCAAGGAGGCTCCCTAATGCTGTGGGCAATGCCCTCAGGGCAAGCTTCTTTGCCTCTGATGGAAGATGGGTGAGCGAGCCTGAAAGCAGTAGCAGAAAGGGAAAGGACAGCTATTAGTGGCAGAAAAGCTCTTCGCCCAGGTTGTTTCCTAGGGTTAGGAAAAGAAAGTAGGGGAAAGAATCTGTGTCTTTTTCTCTTCTTTTCTTTTCAAGACAGAGTTTTCTCTTGTTGCCCAGACTGGAGTGCAGTGGCTCAATCCTGGCTCACTGCAACCTCCGCCTCCCGGGTTCAAGTGATTCTCCTGCCTCAGCCTCCCAGGTAGCTGGGATTACGGGCGCCTGCTACCATGCCCAGCTAATTTTTGTAGTTTTAGTAGAGACAGCATTTCACCACGTTGGCCAGGCTGGTCTTGAACTCCTGACCTCAGGTGACCCACCCACCGTGGCCTCCCAAAGTGCTGGTATTACAGGCATGAGCCACCACACTTGGTAGAATCTGTCTCATGAGAGGGCTGATCTCTGTCTTCCTTAGCCTTCTCCCTTTGAGACTAAGTCAGTATCCACACAGGATCAGCCAGCCCGATGCAGGCACCGTGGACCCAAGCATTCCTCCCTGTTGGTGTAATGCACCAGGCACAGATCCAGACCACCCTGGTTCCACCCTGCTCAGAGTTCCCAGGGAGATGGGCCAGTGGCATCAGTGCAGACGATTAGAGTACCTGTTCGAGCCTGGTGTGAAACCTGAGAAAATACTTGTTTAATTTCCTATCTCGTTTGAAATGGGTAAAAGGCTATTTTCCTTGGATAGCTATGTTGGAGAGACTTATTTCAGCTGTAAGGTAGTCTGATTGAAAAGAACCTGAGAATCAACCACCAGCAGGGGTTGTTTGGAGCTTCCCTCTCCACCAGCCAGCAGTGCCTCGCAGGAAAACTTCCATAAGCAGCTCCATCAGGACTGCAATGTCAACCTTGACCAGTCGGTTCTGAGTCCAGTGACATCCATAATGACACTTCTCCACTGCCCTCTTTGCCCCCAAAGCATGACAGATGAGGGCCTTCATGGAACGAGTCCCCGTGCTATGATGGGACTCTGTCTCGTTACACTGCAGAAAAAGCATATATCCCTGAAGAGCTGTGAGGAATTCTTTCATTAGTCATCTGCATCTTACTGCTAATCTTCGCTTCCTCTTTTTACAATAAAAAATGAAAACATTAAATGGCATATTCTGACAATGATTGTTTTCAAACACCCAGGCTAGGAAAGGAGAGGTGACAGGGAGAACACTAGAGGGAGAACAGAGGGTTTGTGAAGCCAGGGACCATGGACACAAAAAGGGAGAGCTCTCCCTGCACGGCGGGAGGGCAAAAAGGAGTGTCCCAGGGTAGACAGATCTGCACAGTGACCACACAGGCTCAGCTCAAGGCTGAATGCTTATGTTCTAAAACCTTGTCAGGAGCAGTTTACAACCATTCAGAGATCAGATTGGAGAAGCTATGTGGAGGGGAGAAAGTAAATTACACCGTAGCCAGAAATATTCACAGGGCAAAGAAAGCACAGATAGATACCCAAAGATCATACGCTCAGTGTTGTCCACACTGCAGGAGAAACTGCAGGGTCTGTTGAGAAGGTTATACACCCTTGGCAGGTCTCACACGAAGATGCTTGCCTCTCCAGAAATTCACCCTAAGGGCAGTGTGGGCAGGCTGCAAGGAGATCATGGGGGAAGATGAGAGGGAGTGAAGCAATCTTCAGAGAATATCACAATCAGCCTGGCTGGAAGGAGGGCCTGACCAACTCAATCAGTGCTGACGTGGGTCACAAAACCACTTCAGAGGCAATGGATAGTAAAGTTTGACCATCTGGTCAATGACTGGAAGACCCATTCAGTTGAAAGCACAGTGTCTGATCAGATCTTAACTAGCCTTCATGTTTAGTCATTGTATCAGTCCATTTTTACACTGCCATTAAAGACATGCCCTAGACTGGGTAATTTATAAAGAAAAAGAAGTTTAAGGGACTCACAGTTCCACGTGGCTGGGGAGGCCTCACAATCACGGCAGAAGACAGTGGAGAAGCGAAGGCATGTCTTGCACGGCAGCAGTCAAGAGAGCTTGTGCAGGTGAGCGCCCACTTATTTAACCATCAGATCTCGTGAGACTTAGTTGAGATAAGTCTACCACGAGAACAGTATGGGGAAAACCACCCCCATGATTCAATAATCTCCACCTGGCTCCACTTTAACACAATTCAAGGTGAGATTTGGATGAGGACACAGCCAAACGATATCAGTCATTCAATTAAATATAATTTAGTGAATGGCTACTGTATTCATTTTCTATGCTGCTTAACCAACTACCACAAACTTAGCAGTTCTAAATAACATGCACTCATTATCTATAGTTTCTGTAGGTCAGAAGTTTATACAGAGTTTGGCTGGTTTCTCTGCTGAAGGGTTTCACCAGCTGCCATCCAGGTGTCAGCTGGGGCTGCAGTCTCAAAAGAGGCTCAGCTGAGGAAAGATCTCCTCCAAGCTTCTTCAGGCTGTTGGCAGAATTTATTTATCTGTAGTATCAGACTGAGGGTTTCAGTTTCTTGCTGGAGTCTATCTACCCTCAGTCTTAGAGACCGCTGACAGTTCCTTGCCACATGGGCTTCTCCAACGTGGCCATTTATTTCATGGAAGCTTGTTCCTTCAAAGCCAGCAACAGGGAGAGGGAGGGAGTGCTAACAAGACAGACTCTTCTATAACATAACCACAGACAAGACATCTCTTCACCTCTGCCACATCCTATTGGCTAGAAGAAAGTCACAGCCAAGGGGAGGGGGCTACACAAAGCTGTAGACAGCAAGACACCAAGAGGAAGAAATCATGGGACATCTTAAAGTCTATCTGCCACACCTACTGTTTTAGTCACCAGAGGTACAGTAGTGAACATTAAATCATCTCTTAGAGAAAGCAGCTGGAGAGACAGAGACAGAGAGAGAATCCATAAAGAATTAAAGGATATATATTACATTAAAAGACATATCTGTGAATCTCCATGAATCTCAATATCTGGTCTTCATTTGGATTCTAATTGTTTTATTTATAATTTTTAAAATAAGTTTTTTCTATTTTTATTATATTTTAAGTTCTGCGGTACCTGTGCAGATCGTGCAGGTTTGTTATGTAGGTATACACGTGCCATGGTGGTTTGCTGTACCCTTCCCCCCATCTACATTAGATATTTCTCCTAATGTGATCCCTCCCCAATCCCCCCACCCCCTGCTATTCCTCCCCTAGTTCCCCCATCTCCCTGTGTCCGTGTGTTTTCATTGTTCAATACCCACTTATGAGTGAGAATATGCTGTGTTTGGTTTTTAACATGTTCTTGTGTCAGTTTGCTGAGAATGATGGCTTCCCCCTTCATCCATGTCCCTGCAAAGGACATGAACTCATCCTTTTTATGGCTGCATAGTATTCCATGGTGTATATGTGCCACATTTTCTTTATCCAGTCTATCACTGATGGGCATTTGGGTTGGTTCCAAGTCTTTGCTATTGTAAACAGTGCCACAATAAACATACGTGTGCATGTGTCTTTATAACAGAATGATTTATAATCCTTTGGGTATATACCTAGTAATGGGATTGCCAGGTCAAATGGTATTTCTAGTTTTAGATCCTTGAGGAATCACCACACTGTTTTCCACAATGGTTGAACTAATTTACACTTCTACCAACAGTGTAAAATCGTTTCTATTTCTCCACATCCTCTCCAGCATCTGTTATCTCCTGATTTTTTAAAGATCACTATTCTAACTGGCATGAGATAGTATCTCAATGTGGTTTTGATTTGTATTTCTCTAATGACCAGTGATGATGAGCTTTTTTTTTCATATGTTTGTTGGCTGCAAAAATGTTTTATTTTGAGAAGTGTCTGTTAATATCCTTCACCCACTTTTTGATGGGGTTGTTTTTTTCTTGTAAATTTGTTTAAGTTCTTTGTAGATTCTGGTTATTAACCCTTTGTCAGATGGGTAGATTGCAAAACTTTTGCCCATTCTGTTGGTTGCCATTCACTCCAATGATAGTTTCCTTTGCTGTACAGAAGCTCTTAAGTTTAATTAGATTCCATTTGTCTATTTTGGCTTTTGTTGCCATTGCTTTTGGTATTTTACTCATGAAGTCCTTGCCCATGCCTGTGTCCTGACTCTTGCCTAGGTTTTCTTCTAGGGTTTTTATGGTGTTAGGTCTTATGTTTAAATCTTTAATCCATCTAGAGTTAATTTTTGTATAAGGCATATGGAAGGGATCCAGTTTCAGCTTTCTGCACATGGCTAGCCAGTTTTCCCAACACCATTTATTAAATAGGGAATCCTTTCCCCATTGCTTGTTTTTGTCAGGTTTGTCAAAGATCAGATGGTTGTAGATGTATGGTATTACTTCTGAGGACTCTGTTCTGTTCCATCTCTCTGTTTTGGTACCAGTACCATGCTGTTTTGATTACTGTAGCTTTGTAGTATAGTTTGAAGTCAGGGATGCCTCCAGCTTTGTTTTTTGTTTGTTTGGTTTTGTTTTGTTTTGCTTAGAATTGTCTTGGCTATGTGGGCTCTCTTTTGGTTCCATATGAAGTTTAAGGTGTTTTTTTTCCCAATTCTGTGAAGAAAGTTAATGGTAGCTTGATGGGGATAGCATTGAATCTATAAATTGCTTTGGGCAGTATGGCCATTTTCATGATACCAGATTCTTGCTCTGTTTCCAAGCTGGAGTGCAGTGGCACAGTTGGAGCTCATTGCAGCCTCAAACTTCTGGGCTCAAGTGATTCTCCTACCTCAGCCTCCTGAGTGTGTAGGACTGCAGGTGTGTCCACTGCACCTGACTTTTTTTTTCATATTTTTGTAGAGATGCTATGCTGCCTAGACTAGTCTCAAACTCCTGTCCTCAAGTGATCCTCCTGCCTTGACCTCCCAAAGTGGTGGGATTACAGGCATAAGCCACAACATCTGGCCTGGATCCTAATTGTTTTTAATGTAAAAAACCTTGTTATTTATGAAACAATTGGAAATTTCAATACTAACTGGATATATGATTGACATTAAAGACTTATTGTTAATTTTTAGAGTACGATCATTGTGACTGTGAATTTTTAATAGAGTCCTTATCTTTCAGAAATTCTTACTGAAATATTAAAGAAAAATGATATATCCAGGAGAGTCAACTTTCTTCAAAAACACCATGAGAGTGAGAGAAGAAGGTGGAGCTGTGGATGAGATAGAATTTCCAGGGGTTGATTGATGGCTGTGGGGCTGGAATGATGGGCATGTGGGAATTCATCAAACTAGTCTATCAACTTTTATGGGTGTTCAAGATTCTCTACAGGAAAACCTTTAAAGATGGGCATGTATTTGCCCTCATTTGTAATCAGAAATGCAAATGAAAATCATTGGAAACCATCACTTTGTATTTATCAAATTGCCAGAATTTTTTTTTCTTTTTTTCAGACAGAGTCTCACCCTGTCACCCAGGCCAGAGTGCAATGGCGTGATCTCGGTTCACTGCAACCTCCACTTCCTGGGTTCAATGATTCTCCCACCTCAGCCAGAATTTTTTTTAAATGGCAATGCTCATTGCACATGAGAGTGTGATAAACAGATGCTCTGATACCTGCTGAGTGGGGGTGCAGAGGAATGAAAAAGAAATTGGTCCAGTCTTGGGAAGCATTCTGGTCATATTTATCAACAATCTTTAAAATATTTATATCCCTTGCTCCAATAATTCCACTTCCAATAATTTACCCTAAAAAGTAAACCTCAAAATGGAAAATGTTTCTGCACAAGGATATTTGTCATAGGATATATAGTAAAGAATACACCTTACCCAAAAAGCAGTCTGGTCTTTGTTTTCTGCTGCAGGAAGGTGAGCTTTGAGCCCTTGGGATGTCCTGCCTGATAAGAGTGTCTTTGTTTGCCCAGGGCCTTGGCCACAGGATGGTTTAACAGTGATTTATGATGGGGACACTGGGCCATGCAGAATCCATTTTACCTCTGGAAGGGCTGGAGACTAACGATCGGCTGCACGCACAGTCATCTATGGAGCCTGACAAAAACTCAGGATGCCAAGGCTCGGGTGAGCTTCCCTGGTTGGTAATATTCCATGTGTATTGTTACACATCAATGCTGGGAGAATGGCACTGCCCACAACTCCATGGGTAAAGGACAACTAGAAAGGCCATGCCTGCAACCTTCCTGAACTCTGCCAATTGCATCTCTTTCCTTGGCTGATTTTAACTTGTGCTCTTTAGCTGTAATAACCCATAACTGTGAGTATAACAGCTATCAGTGAGTTCTGTGAGTCTTTCTAGTGAATTATCAAACCCCACGATGGTTTTTGGAACCCCCTTGGACTTGCAATTGGTCACAAGTGAGGGTGGTCTTGTGCATTGTGCTCCCGCTAATCTCGAACAGAGTTATTTATAAAAGGAAAAGTGCTGAGGGCAGTGGTGCATGCCTGTAATCCCAGCTACTCAGGAGGCTGAGGCAGGAGAATCGCTTGAATCCAGGAGGCGGAGGTTGCAGTGAGACTCTGGAAAAAAAAAAAAAGGCCCGGGAGCAACTGCCATGTTCAGTAAGACGAGCACTGTGTGTTTCATGTATTCATGCATGATATAGCCATTAAATACAGCACTTATAAAAATATATATTAACACGAAAGCCTGGCACAGTGGCTCACGCCTGTAATCTCAGCATTTTGGGAGGCCAAGAAAGGAAGATCACTTGAGTCCAAGAGTTCAAGATCAGCCTGGGCAACATGGTGAGATGCTGTTGTTACAAAAAAATACAAAAATTAGCTGGGTGTGGTGGTGCATGCCTGTAGTCCCAGCTACTTGGGAGACTGAGGTGGGATGACTGCTTGAGCCTGGGAGGTTGAGGCTGCAGTGAGATGTGTTTGCCCAACTGCACTCTATCCTTGGTGACAAAGTGGGATCCTAATATATATAGATATAGATATAGATATAGATATAGATATAGATATATCCTCATATATATATATACATCCTCATATATATATATATATATATATATATGAGGATGGCTATGTAACATATCAAACAAAATGTGTGAGGCATAGTGTGATTATATATTATCTACATACATGTAGAATTCAAAATACATGTAGAATAACATCCACAGAAATTATAACAAAATGCCAATGAGTAGCTGTCTGAGGGTATTATATATATTTAAATATGTATAATATAAGTATTATGTGATTTCGTTTTTGCATTTTCTACCTTCTGTATATTTTTCAAATGGTCTACAATATGCTAATATGTGTAGCTTACTTTGATAAGAAGTGTGTGTGTGTGTGTGTGTGTGTGTGTGTGTGCATGTGTGGTTTCTAATTTTAGCCAAACTAGGGGTGATTCCATAGCATAAAGAAAGATGGTTCATGACTAGGAACTTCTCAAAATCTCAAATCTGACTCTGTCACTAAAAATGTTACCCAAAGGAAAGAAAGGAAGACGGAATATAAGAAAATTGAGGCAGCTGCAGAAGGAACCCTGAAGAGCACCACTAACAAGGAGAAAGGACAAACATAAAGTGTGGGAAGAAGAAACACAAGCCGAGGACCTACAGAGAAGGTCACATGAAGCCCTGAGCGGGGCGCCAGGCAGCGCTAGAAAAGAGGGTCCTGAGGACAGATGGTGTGAGTCTACAATGGGGGCATCGGCCTGGCAAACCCTTTGAATCACTCCCTGGTCAATACCAACACAGAGGGCTTCATGCCTTGAGTGAGGCAAGAGAGTCTTGAATTGATACCATGCCCAAAACACTTTCCTAAATGTTGCCTCTATTCTCATGGGCTTCTGTTATTGGCAGAATGGAATATGAATAAAAACTTTAATAAATAAGCTGACTTTTGGTTAAAGAGTGTCAGAAGGCTGAAGCCAGCAATGAGTTGAGACTTGCAAAAGAGCCCAGGGCATCACAAATGGCTTCTGCTTTTTAAAGTTACGTTTAGGGCAAGTATAGAAAAAGATGACACAGGCCACTGTTTAGAAGCGGTAGTGATTATCAGAAAGAAGGCAGAAGCCCTTAACCCCTAATTTACTTGTCATGTCTGTCAAATAAAGTCTTTTACCATGAAATGGGTAATACAAATGTTGATAAGAGGGAATTAAAGCTCCAAGTGGAGAGATTATAAAAAGTGCCCCTGTTCTTTAACCACGCTAATGAATTAAAGTTGCTTACCTCGATCAATTGCTTTCCAGATGCTGATAGCCCTTGCAAATGGGACTGGTAAATTGTCAGGGATCTTGGAGGCAACCAAGAGAACAGAAGATTCTAGAAGATGAGGGTTGGTGTTCTTAAACTACAGCCTAGACATAATGCATTGCATTTTACTAAGTATTTTTACACAAATCCTTGTTTGTTTTTCCCAACAAACAAGGACAGTTGGGCCAAATTAGAGGATCAATGTGACCACAAGTGGTAAGACCCCACCCAGAGGCTTGCAGGGATGATCAGTGGGATAGATAAAATTATTCCATCCACTTTACAGCTGGGGAAGCTGAGGCCCAAGTAGACTCACCGAAGGTCCCACTGAGGATTCATTCTGCAAATACAGGAGCTACTCATGACCCCCAAGCAAGAGTCTCAGATCCTAAATAACCTCTGAATACCTAGAAAACAAAATGGTGATCACCATGCTGCTACACAGGTTCCTTTACAACACACACATGATGCATCCAGTTGACATCATCTCTGTCTTTGCCATATTAGACTCTTGGATATGGCACATCTGTATATCAGCAAGGGGCTTCTTACTCCCTTTCTGTGTCAGGCACAAGGCTACGCTGTCGGTTAATGAACAAATGCACTCAAACACAGATGTCCAGTGAAAGGGTGGCCTTAGGGGTCCATGGGCCACTCACAGCAGCCACAGCCCTGACTTGCTGGCCCTGCCAGCCTTTATTCAGCACACATTAAATGACAAAGGTTTTGAGTCAACACCCCTAGAGGGTAATGATTAAAGGCCAGGTTCTGAGGCTTAAAGCAAACACCATTTGTGGGTAATAAAGCTGGTCACCCTCCCCCGAAGAAAGCCATCTGGCCCATGAATGATTAAAGATTAGTTTTTGGACCACATGAGTAAACAAGTTACTTAGATAAACTCTACATTCCTTTGTTATTTGCTTTTCTGCTATTAACTCAAGGTAAAGAGGATTAGGCTGCCTTCAGCCAAAACTTTTACTGAAACTATGCAAATCTCCCAGACTTCCAAGAAGGTTTTTGATTATATTCTATAATTTTGCAATTTCTCCAAGCATCTTGACTAAACCTCCACTGGCTAGGCATGAGGTGCCCATCAGGAAACCCGGAAAGCTGTGTCAGTGGGGCTAACATGAGTCAAGGCAGGCCAGCCTCAGAGCCTGGTTACTATTGAAATCTGAACTTCATTTTATATTGAAAGTTATATTGCTATGGGCAATAGACTATCACTCTCATACATTGAAGGGAAACTGGATTTTCCTGTAGAAATGCTGGAGAACTCATGAAGCTGATGGGAAGATGGAGGGACCAGGCAAGGGTGGCCAGAACTGTCTTGTCAGGGCACGTTTGCTGGAATACACACATCAGAGTGTTGTCTTGGGGCAGGGGGTGCTGTCCTTCTACCGCCTAATTAAGATGGGAAGTCCAGGACAGTGAGTCCCACTGTGTAGCTTTAGAAATTATGCCCATCTGTCCAGCTTGGAGAAAGGAGAGAGAGAGATGCCACCAAAACCTCATGACATGAGAGTGGAGGAGGGCAGCTTCTCCAAAAAAATCCAGGTTATTCCTGGAAATAAGGCGAGTGAGCCACCTTACTGATGCTTATGCAGGGCCCATAGAAGGAAGCTTCTTGGGAGAACCTCTGTTTTCAGGGCCCATGTTAACATGTGGAGGGACTACTGCAAGAAAAACACCAGAAAATAGATTTTAGTAAAGTGCAAGAAAACACTTTCTAAGAGTTGATCTTTCTGACAAATAGATGAGCAATTATAGTAGCCAGCAGTGATGTTCAGACAATCACTGGGTTTACCAGGAAAGTTGTAGTGAACTCATATGTCAGATGGGGAATGGGGCTGGACCACAGAGTTAAGTCCCTGTCAATTCTGAATTTTTGATTCTATCATGAAACAGTGAACGCATGGCCTGGTTTTGACTGCAGTGCAGCATCTAGCCTATTAGGGAATATCAATCCTTTACAAAACTTGGAAATTAAAGTTCACTCACACCACTCCTAAGCTGCCATATTTCATAGTCAGCCAAGTTCCTGACACAGGAGTTTAAAGAAATTGAAGTCTTGCTTTTCTTGATTCCCATGGAGAGTTCACAGTCACCTGGCTGTGGGCTGCAGCTCTGTGGATGGAAAGCATGTCTGAGTCAGTGCCTCTGTCAGGAGACAGATGGAAGTGGCCACATGACCCCTGGTCCCACATCCATTCCACCAAATGGAGAGACATGACAAGCCTTTTATTTTCAGGACACAGCATCATTGATTATTCCCTGTTAATGCTTCCCTGTCGATGGCAGGGAGGGACTAGAGGGAAATGGAAGGATGTGATATCCGGGCCCCCCAAAGGGAAAATCAATGTGATATGGTTTGATATTTCATCCTAGGATAACCTCTTTCTCTGAGCTCCAACCCACAGGCCACTGTTTCTCTCTCCACCAACTCCACCAGGCATTGTCACACGCTTTTACATTCACCAAAGGACAGGCAGGGAGGAGACAGACGAGAGGAGTGGGCACCAAAAAGGATTCAACTATGCTCTTGTTTCCTTTTAGGAATGTATAGCAGCAAAACAGTCTACAGGCTGTGCTGAGACTTCCTCAGCAGTTTCAGATCAGAGGGGAAGAGCCTACTAAGTCAGCTGAAGAGACCCTTGTTTGACTTATTACAGATGCAGCCCACAGAATGCTAATCTCAAAGGATGACCTTGGAAAACTGACAACCTAGAAACTGCCTGCCCTCTGGCACAATGTGGAAAGTTACAAGTTCAGAGAAAGAGGCAAAGACTTGTAATGCAGGGAGGTGAGAGGGAGAAAGCAACCTCTTTCTTTGTATACACACCACACACATGCACGCATGCACACACGCACACACACACATCAAACACCAACAGTGTTTCTGTTTCCCCCTCCCCCAAAGGAATCCAACATTTAAAACAAAACTCTTATGAATCTTGTATGTAACAGAAAGGTGAATTTTTGTTCCTTCTGGGGTTTCAGGGTGAAGAAGAAACAACAGCACTTTATTATCTCTTGAATGGGGATGCAAAACAATAACATCCAGATGCCTAAAGCTATGCTCACGCTTTGGTTCCAGACAAGCCTTCTTGTTATCATTTAGCCTCATCAGTGTTGTAGCCACACAGATCCAGAAACTGTCTTAGTTTATTTTGTCCTACTTAGTTTATTTTGTCGTGTTGCTTCTGGAAAGCTCCAGGTTGTCCACTGCTATTTCCCTTTCACACAGGAGTTGCTCTGGGAGAAGTGAGCAGATGGTTTTCCCTGCTTTCCTTGCTCCCTAGGGCCAGGAATCATGGTCTGAGCCCTCTGCCTGGGAGAGGCTTGACCAGGTGACCTGCAACTGGCTTTTCCAACTCTCAGACTCTACCTAAGGTTCCTTTGGTACAGATTCAAGGGGCTGAGCCAAGGAGTCTGTTTTCTGCCTACTGGGGGAATTGGGTAACTCATGTTTTACATATCTCTGCAGTGTGGATATCAATTCTGCTAGAGTTCTTGTAAGCATTACTTTATCCAATGCATTCTTAAATGTATAGGATTATATCTGTGTTACTCACAGGAGCTACTGTTTTAATATCTTAAACTAAAAGCATGTATCTTCACAGGAACATGATTCATTTCATGTTATGCAATTCACAAATGACCTGCAAGGATGCTGCCATTGCAGCTGTGGGTTGCAAACACCCTACACGGTGTTGCTGCACATCCCTGGATTCCTCTCTCCACAGGGAATCAACTTCATACTTTGGGTTCTACCCCCTCGGCTGGTCATAGTCATTCCTGCCTGAGTCCGTCTCCCTTGGAGTCTGGACTCCATTGGTCTCATGTCCCTACAGCCTAGGGTCTTTCCTCCACTCCACACTGGCCAGTCAGGGGCTCAGGCCTTTTGAGGTTAGGAGAAGAGAGAGAAACAAACACTGGCAGCCACCTAGTCCCACACCAGTGATATTGTGCAGGAAGGTGAGTATCCTAATCAGAAGAGATGCTGGCCAGAAGACTCAGAGTCAGAATCCCAGTGTGTCTGTTGCTGTAGAAGTTTCCTTTCAAACAATGTGGAGAATACACATGGCCTGACAGCCTATTTGAAAAGAAAATGCCAAGAGCCCTCAAGGATCCCCAGACTGCAGGAGGGATGGAGCTCTCAGACAGTCCAGGAGGGAGGGACTCTGCACAATACTTCCTGCCGAGGTCCTGGGCTTGAAGAGGAGCTGGGATGGCACATACCCTCCCCTTGGCTCTCAGACATCCCCTTACACTCAAAGACACTTACCCAGGCTCACACGCTTTTTTGGGCTTTCATTTGCCTTGTTTCATTGAATACAATACACTTCCAGGAAAATGCACATTCCTAAGTGTACAGCTCCACGTACACGCTCTTTTACAAACAGAACTGTCTTCGTTTATTTTGTGTTGCTGTAACAGAACACCTGAGACTGGGTCATTTAGAAAGAAGAGAGATTTACTTTTCACAGTTCTGGAGGCTGGGAAGTCCAAGAGCAAGGCACCAGAATCTGATGAGAGGCTTCCTGCTGCATCCTCACACAGTGGAAGGTGGAAGGGGGTGAACCCATGCCCACAAGCCCTTTGTATAGCATCATTAATTCATTCACGAGCCTTCATGACCTAAACATCTCCAATTAGGCCCTACCTCCCAACACTGTGGCATTGGGGATTAAGTTTTCAACACACAAATTTTGGAGGGACACATTCAGGATATAGCAAGAACACACCCTCTAAACAAAGGCATAGAACATGACTGTAAATTCCAGAGGCCCTTTTCTCCCTCCAGTTACTACTCACACCTACAGCAAGCAAAATCCTGATTTGTAACAGCAAAGTTCAGTTTTGCTTCTTCTCAACCCTAAATAAATGGAATCATACAAGGCGCTCTAATCTTTGACTTCTTTTGCTCAACACTGTAATTCTGAGATTCATACGCACTGCTGCATACAGTTTGTTAATCCTCATTTCTGCATAGGGTTCTGTTGTATGAATACACCACGACTTATGAATTCATTACCCTGTTGATGGGTATTGGTATCATTTCCAGTGTTCACTGTTACATGCAGTACTGCTACGTACATATGTTTTGATGCACATATGTATGTATATGTATTCTATGGGGTTTGTACTTTAGAGCAGAATTTCTGGTAGATTGGGTTTGCATATGTTCAGCTTTAATGAACATTGTCAAATAACTTTCCAAAGTGGTTGTACCAATCTACTCCCTGACAGTAGTTTATGAGTGTTCGTTGCTCCATATCCTTACTTAATAGTTGGTGTTATGTTTTTAATCTTAGACCTTCTGTTGAGTGTGTAGTAATATCGCATTGGGTTTTAATTTGCATTTCACGGGTGACTAATGATGTTTAAGCACCTTTTGATGTGTCTATTGGCCATTCAGATATTCTCTTTTGTAATGTTTTCTTTAAGTCATTTGCCCGTAGTT
The DNA here is from genome assembly GCA_004027715.1 of Plecturocebus donacophilus. Classification (NCBI taxonomy): domain Eukaryota; kingdom Metazoa; phylum Chordata; class Mammalia; order Primates; family Pitheciidae; genus Plecturocebus; species Plecturocebus donacophilus. The sequence goes on from PVKP010037922.1 coordinate 17,207, forward strand.
TCATGGGATCATCTGTTTGTTTTAATTGATTTGAAGTAGTTTTAAAAATAGATTCTGAATGCAAGTCCTTTGTCAAATATTTGTGTTGCAGGAATAATCCCCTATCTTACGGCTTTCTTTTTTACTAATGGAGTCTTTTGATAAATAGAACATTTTAATTTTAATATAATCCAATAACTATAGTAATCATTTTCTCTTTCTTAGTAATGCTTTTGGTAATTTTAAAAAAATGTTTACCTACTTCAAGTGAATGAGGATATTTTCCTCTTTATTTTTTTAACATAATCTTTACTTTTTTACACTTTCATCTTTATCATGCAATCTATATGGACTTGGTTTTATTCAAGTTGTGAAAACAGGGATCAAGATTTATATTACATGTGAATATTCCACTGAGTCAGCACCATATATGGAAAAGGTCACCCATTCCTTGCCACACTCCTTCATTACCTTCTTCCTTAGTCAAGTGACTGTGTGTGTGACTCAGCTTCTACACTCTGTTCTGTTTCACTGTTTGATTTGTTTACCCTTCCACCAGTATAACATGATATTAGTTACTGTAACTTTATAAGAAGTCTTGATAGCTGGCAGTGTGTCTTCCAGCTTTGTTCCTTAAACACTCTCTTTTCTATTCTCGGTCTTTAATATTTCCATTTGTTTCAGAATCAGCTTAATTTCCCCAAGAAATCTGGTGTGCTTTTGACTGGAATTGCTTTAACTCTGTAGACCAGTTTGAAAATACCTGATATCTTTACACTATCGAGGCTTTCAATTCATGAACATAGCAGATCTCTCCACGTATTTAGACCTTCCTTATTTTTTCTCTGTAATGCTTTCTGTATATTTTTTCTCCTCTTTCATTAGATTTATTCTCAGATATTTTGTCTTTGAAGCTGTTGTAAATATTTTTAAACTGTTTATTGCAGATATATAGAAATATCATTGATTTTTGTATAGTAACCTTGAATCCAGTAGCCTTGCTAAATTTACTTATTTCTCATACATTTAATTGACCATAGATTATTTTGGATGTTCTACATAAATAATCATATGCTTTGCATTCTGTAATTTTTTTTCCTTGCCTTATTGCAATAGTTAAGATCTCTAGTACAATGTTTAATAGAAATAGTATTAGGAAATATTCCTAATCTCAGGGAGAAAGCTTTTAATATTTTAGTATTAACTGTGATATTTTCTGTAAGATTTTTACTGATGATCTTTCCCAATTTAAAGAAGTTTCCTTCTATTCCTAGTGTGTTGTTTATTATGAATAAATATTTGATTTAATCAAATGCTTTTTCTGCATCATTCTATTGAGATATTTTTCTGCCTTATGATGCTAATTTAGTCAAATACCCTGATATTTAAAAAAACATAATTCATGTATCTTAAAATGCATCATTTTGAAGAGTGCAATTCAGTCATTTTTAGTATATTCACAAAGTTGTGCAATAATTACCATATATAACTCTAGAACATTTTCATCACTCCAGAAAGAAACCCTATACCTACTAGCAGTCCTTCCCCATTCCCCCTTTCCCCTACTCTACTGTCTGTCTACAATATCTGTTTCTACAGATTTCTCTATTCTGAACATTTCATGTAAATGGAATATGGACTTCTGTCTGGCGTTTTTCACTTAGCACAATATCGTCAAAGTTAATCCACATTGCAACATGAATCAGTACTTCATCCTTTTATTGTACAGATATGCCACATTTTGTTTACCATTCATCAGCTGAAACTTAGGTGGTTTTCACTTTTAGCCTATTGTAAATAAGGCTATAATGAGTATCTGTGTACAAGTTTTTGTGGGTGCATAAGTTTTTACCTCTCTTGGGTATATATCTAGGAGTGGGTGTAAAGTGGCATCCTGTAATGTTAGTATTTCTTCTATGACTAATGATGCTGAGCATCTTTTCATGTGCTTGTTGGCCGTGCATACATCTTCGTTGGAAAAATGCTTCCTTGACTCTTTTTGCCCCTTTTTAAATTGGGTGGCTTACCTTTTGGTGGTCAAGTCAAGAGTTCTTTATATATTCTGGATATCAGGCCATTATCAGATGTATGATTTGTGAATATTTTCTCCCATTATGTGGTTGTTGTTTCGTTTTCTTGACAGTGTTTTTTTTTTTTTTGAAGCATAAAATTTAAAATTTTGATCAAGTCTTATTTTTTCTTCAGTTGCTTGTGCTTGTGGTGTCATACGTAATAAAACATTACCTCATCCAAGGTCGTGAAGATTTATGCATTTGTTTTATTCTAAATGTTTTCTAGTTTTAGCACTTACAAGTAGGTCTTTGATCTGTTTTGAGTTAATTTTGCATATTGTATAAGGAAGGATCCCACTTCGTTGTTTTGCATGTGGACATCTAGCTGTCCCAGCTAGTTTGCTGAAAATAAATCCAGTTGAATGGGTTGAAAACACTGATTTTGTGATGTTAAGCCAAAATCTTGCATTTCTAAATAACTGAACTTTATTTTCTAATCAACTAAACTAATACTTTAAGATATTTATAAGTATGTTCATTAGATATAGTGGCCTATAATTTTCCTTTCTTGTAATGAACCTGCCACCCTTTGGTATTAAAATTATGGTAGCCTTAAAGTGAATTGTGAATTATTTTTCTTTTTCTATTATTTCAAACAGTTTGTATAAGACTAGTGTCAATTCTTTAAATGTTTAAAAGTATTTGCTGGTGAAGAAATCTGGACTAGGGATTTGTTTATGGGAAAGTTATAGTTACAGATTCAACTTCTTTTTCTTTTTTTAGACACAGTCTCACTCTGTCGCCCAGGCTGGGGTCGCCTAACTGCAATCTTCACCTCCTAGGTTCAAGCAATTCTTGTGCCTCAGCCTCCTGAGTAGCTGGTATTACAGGCGCCTGCCACTACGCCAGGCTAATTTTTGAATTTTAGTAGAGATGGGGTTTCACCATGTTGGCCAGGCTGGTCTTGAACTCCTGATCTCAAGTGATAACACCCACTTCAGCCTCCCAAAGTGATGGGATTACAGGCGTGACCCACTGCTCCCAGCCCAGATTCAACTTCTTAAACAGATATAAACCATTCAAATGTTCTATTTACTCTTTTGGGTTTTTTGTTGTTGTTGTTACAGGGTTGCACTCCAGTTGCCCAGGCTGGAGTGCAGTGGTACCATCTCAGCTCATTGCAACCTTGACATCCTGGGCTCAGGTGATTGTCTCACCTCAGCCTCTTGAGTAGCTGGGATTACAGTTGCCTGCCACCACGCCCAGCTAACTTTTTGTATTTTTAGTAGAGACAGGGTTTCAACATGTTGTCCAGGCTGGTCTTGAACTCCCGGATTCAAGTGATCCACCCATCTTGGCCTCCCAAAGTGCTGGGATTACAGGTGTGGGCCACCGTGCCCAGCCTTCTATTTACTCTTGAGTTGGTAAATTGTATTTTCCTAGAAATTCCATTTCATGTGGATTTTCTGATTTACTGACATAAAGTTCTTCATATTATATTTTTATATTGGTAATTTGTGCCTTTTATCTCTTTTTAAAATAGATTTTAGAGTAGTTTTAGGTTTACAGCTAAATTAAGCAGAAGGGACAGAGTTCCCATATACCTTCTTCCCCCACACATGCACAGCTTTCCTCACCAGAGTGTTACATTTGTTACAATCAATACATTGTCATAACGTAGTGACACATCTTTATCACCCAAAGTCCATAGTTGATACACTAACGTTCACTATTGGTGTCGTACATTCTATGGGTTTTAATAAATGTATAATGGCATTTATCCATCTTTATAGTAACATATAGAGTATTTTCACTGCTCTAAAAATCTTCTGTGCTCTGCCTATTCATCTCTCCTTCCCCTCTAACCCTTGGCAACAATTCATCTTTTTACTGCCCCCATAATTTTGCCTTTTCATATAGATGAAATCATACTGTATGTAGTTTTTTTTCAAATTGGCTTCTTTCACTTAGCATTATGCATTTAAATTTCCTCTGTGTCTTTTCATGGCTTGATAGATCATTTCTTTTTAGAGTTAAATAATATTCCACTGTCTGTTTGTACCAGTTTGTTTATC
>PVKP010037923.1:0-20000 GCA_004027715.1 Plecturocebus donacophilus
GCTGGGGGCTGTGATTTAGAATAGTGTGGACAGAAAGGGTCTCACGGAGAAGGTGACGTTAAAGGAGGTAAGGGAGTGAGCAGTGCAGACGTCTCAGGGTGGAGCAGTCCATGAGGAGCAAGTGCAAAGTCCCTGGGGCAGAAATAGGCTCAAGAATCTAGACTGGATAGGAGGAGAGAGGGAGGATGTAGCAGGCAAGGAGGTAGAGATCTGTGGGAGGGCTCTGGGCAAAGGACTGGGCTGGTCTGTGGGGTGGGCCAGGGGATAGGGGTGAAGCTGGACGAGGGGGTCAACAGCACTCTTCCCAGCTCCCAAGGACACCTCCCTCCTGGAGTGAGCAGGGGATGGAGATGGCGAGGTCACCCTCCTGCTCCAGGAGCTGGGGAGAGGGAGGAGACAGGCGAGGCTGGCTTCTCTCCCTCCCCTGTCTCCTCAGATGAGGAAGCTGGGGCTGGGGAGGTCAAGTGGCTTCAGCAAGGTCACCAGGTGGGAAGTTGCAGGAAATGAGGAAGGCCTGGAGTGAGGCCAGGCTGCTCCAGAGCCAGGGCTCCCCTCCCGGGCCAGCCCAGCGCTGGTGAGCCATGAAGGTGTGTGCCTGCGTGGGAGGACGAGGGTGTGTCCTCAGGGTGTGATAGGGGTGGGACAGGCGTGAACGCACCAGATGGCAGCTGAACCCCAGAGGGACAGATGTCTCTCTGCTCTCCCTCCCCCACCCAACCCCCTCCAGGAGGTGGGTGCCAGCAAGTACCCAAGCATGTCGCACCCTCCCTTCCGCCCCTCCCCAGGGACCCTGTCAACCTGCAGGTCCTCCAGGCCTTCGTGGACTGCCACGAGTTCGCCAACCTCAACCTCGTCCAGGCCCTCAGGTGAGTGGTCCAGGGGCGGGGTCCCAGCCCTCAAGGGTGGCACAGCCCCCGTGGCTGGGGGCGTCGAGATCCACACCGCTAATAGTACAAAGGGCCGGGAGCAAAGAGGAGGAGGCGAGGGACAAAAATGAGGTCATGATGGCGCTGCCTCACAGAGCTGAGGCGGACCGCCTGGAAAAGGACCTAGTGCCTTGCAAATACTGCCTTCTTGCCATGCTGGAATCCTGTCATACCCGTATTTAATTATTCTAATCATTATCACTGTCATTCTCCTACTTTTTGGATTAGTGCATGTTTTTTGTTGTTGTTGTTTTTTATTTATTTTTTTGTTTTTTTTTTGAGACCAAGTCTCACTCCGTCGCCAGGCCGGAGTGCAATGGCATGATCTCAGCTCACGGCAACTTCCGCCTCCCGGGTTCTAGTGATTCTTCTGCCTCAGCCTCCCAAGTAGCTGGATTACAGGCATGCGCCACCACGCCCGGCTAATTTTTTGTATTTTAGTAGAGACAGGGTTTTGCCATGTTGGCCAGGCTGGTCTTGAACTCCTGACCTCGTGATCTACCCACCTTGGCCTCCCAAAGAGCTGGGATTACAGGCATGAGGCACTGCGCCTGGCCTAGTGCATGTTCAGTTTATTTCATAAGTCTACTTAGTATGTATTCCATTTATTATTACTTATTAGTTCCTAACTGGGGTACTGTTGCTACCCATTTTTTTGTTGTTGTTGTTGAGACAGAGTCCCGTTCTGTCACCAGGCTGGAGTGCACTGGCGCGATCTTGGCTCGCTGCAACCTCCGCCTTCTGAGTTCACACGATTCTCCTGCCTCAGCCTCCCATGTAGCTGGGACTACAGGCGCACGCTACCACGCCCAGCTAGTTTTTGTATTTTTAGTAGAGATGGGGTTTCACCACATTGGCCAGGATGGTCTCGATCTCTTGACCTCCTGAACCTCCCGCTTTGGCCTAGCAGAGTGCTGGGATTACAGGTGTGAGCCACTGCGCCTGGCCATTGCTACTTATTTTTACAGCTACAGAGGCATTACAATTATCAGCTTGAAGCACAAACTCTGGAGTCAAACTACACAGTTCAGATCTCAGCTTTGCTACTCAACCCCGTGTGACCTTGAGCAATACAAAAAATCAGCCAGGGGTGGTGGCGGGTACCTGTAATCCCAGCTACTCCAAAGGCTGAGACAGGAGAATCGCCTGAACCCAGGAGGTGGAGGTTGCAGTGAGCCGAGATCATACCACTGCACTCTAGTCTGGGCAACAGAGTAAGACTCTGTCTTACAAAATACCTCCCTGTGCCTCAGTTTCCTCATCCATAGAATGGGGATAATAATAGTACCAACTTCATAGGATTGTGAAGATTAAATGAGAAAGTGTTTAGAACTGGTCCACAGTAAGTGCTTAGTAAGCCTTGATGCTGCTCAGAAACTCATATTCCAAGAAGAGGCATCCGATCTGGGCTTTGGAGGGTGAGTAGGAGTTTACAATACAGAGAAGAAAGAAGCCACCACCATCCAGTGCTCTCTAACTCCCAGCTCTTTAAGGGAGAAGGGTAGGTGACTTGGGAGTCTCTGATCTTCATTCATTCATTCATTCATTCATTCACATATTCATTCATTCATGTACATATTTACTGAGCCATTGTGAGGTGCCCAGGACTGTGTGAAGCCCAGGAGGAGAAGTGAGAGATACAGGCACAGTTCTCACCCTCAGAAAACTGAGCTTGACGCTGTGGAAACCGCCAACTCCCAGAGCTAGAGGGAAGCTGAGGTTCCAAGAAAGGGAGGGCTAGCGAGGGGAAACCCCTGCCCCGCCCCCTCCTCAACTGGGTCCCAGCGCCAGATCCCGCCAGTCACAGGGAGCCACAGAACCCGGGCCAGGCAGGCAGGGGCCCCTTTCCAGCTGAGGCAGGCTGGGTTGCAGTCAGCGCTGGGATTCCGATGTGCAGAGCGGGGGCACGTGCTTCATTCTGTATTCTGTAAGAAAAGCCTTTTCTTGGCTACCTCCCGAGTGCTTGGGACTCCCTGGTGCCAATCCCACTTCCCGGTGAGTCCAGGTGACAGTCGCAGATCCTCCCATTTACAGGATCCAGAGACTAAGCCTGGGAGAGTAGGGGCAGCTTACCCGGGGCCCCTGAGAGACCCCCGCCCACTCCACTGCCCATGGCCCCATTTCTCCCCCAGGCAGTTCCTGTGGAGCTTCCGGCTGCCGGGCGAGGCCCAGAAGATAGATCGGATGATGGAGGCCTTTGCTACTCGATACTGTCTCTGCAACCCGGGTGTCTTCCAGTCCACAGGTGCCAGGAGGGGAGCGGGCCCCAGGGCTCTGGGACCCCTTCAGCACTGCCAGGCATAGATTTCACAGACCCCCTCAAGCTTCCCCCAAGTACCCAGACCCTGGAAGCCTAGACCCCTTCAGTACAGTCACTGAGCACCAACTCCATTGCTGCTGGGTGCTTGTCTGATAGAGCTGCCTTGAGACACAGTTCTCAGGAGAGGAGGCAGGAGATGATGGCACAGGATGCTAAGGCTAAGGGAGCAGCACCCGTGTCTGAGGGCAGGTGTAGGGGAATCAGCATGTCCAAGATGGCTTCTCAGAGGCAGTGAGTCCAGAATAGGGTTTTGAAGGATGAATAGGAGTTTTCCAGGAGGTTAAGGGGAGAAAAGGCCTTCCTTTGTGGCAGGAGTTGCAGTGAGAACAAAGGCCTAGAAGCATGAAACGGCCTGGGCAGGGTGTAGGGGGCAAAGGGGGCATAGAAGGAGATCCACAAAGATCAGTCCTCCATACCCCTCTCTCCCAGGGCTAACACAACGCCCATGTGAAGACATCTAGGAGACAGAGTGGATGAGGAACATCAGAGCCAACTTATTCTGGCCTATTCTCTCGCTCTAGTTATTATAACAATAACCAACCCTGTGTGCGGAGTAATCCCCATGCATGCCTTTTTTTTTTTTTTTTTTTTTTTTTTTTTTAGACAGAGTGTCTCTCTGTGGCCCAGGCTGGAGTACAATGGCATGATCTCAGCTCACTGCAACCTCCGCCTCCTGGGTTCATGCAATTCTCCTGCCTCAGCCTCCCAAGTAGCTGGGATTACAGGCGCCCACCACCACGCCTGGCCAATATTTTGTATTTTTAGTAGAGACAGGGTTTCGCCATGTTGGCCAGGCTGATCTTGAACTCCTGACAGGTGATCCACCCGCCTTGGCCTCCCAAAGTGCCGGGATTACAGGCATGAGCCACCGCACCCGGCCAAAGTCACTCAATCCTTACATCAGCTGCTTGTTTGAGGTCAGTAGTCTCCTCATCCCTCCCTGATGCATGGAATATAGCTTCAGAGAGATGAAATGACTTGTCGGCCAGGTGCAGTGGCTCACGCCTGTAACCCTAGCACTTTGGGAGGCCGAAGTGGGCAGATCATGAGGTCAGTAGTTCGAGACTAGCCTGACCAACACATTGAAACCCCGTCTCTACAAAAGATACAAAAATTAGCCAGGTGTGGGTGACATGCACTTGTAATCCCAGTTACTCAGGAGGCTGAGGCAGGAGAATCACCTGAACCCATGAGGCAGAGGTTGCAGTGAGCTGAGATCGCGCCACTGCACTCCAGCCTGGGTAACAGAGCAAGACTCCATCTCGTAAAAAGAAAGAAAGAAAGAAAAGAAATGATTTGTCCGCGAGCACACAGCCTCCTGGCTGTCCACAGACAAGCCCTCCAGAGCATTTGCTCTGCTCTGAAGTTAGATCTTAATTTGCTGCCTGCTTGCTTATTATCTGTCACAAGTCTAAACGTCCTGCAAGGGCAGGGACCCTATCAGACCGATCATCAATGACTCCCAGGCCCACGGCACAGAGGATGCACTCAATACATAGTTTTAGGTAGGAAAGAAGGCATCTTAAAGCACCGGATTTGAATCATTGTCCAATTACTTCTTAATTTTATGATGTTGGGCGTATATAGCTTAACCTCCTGCGCCTCGGTTTCCTCATCTGTAGAATGGGAGTGATAACAGGACCTGCCTCAGAGGATGGGCATGGGGATGTGAGAGCTTAGCACAGGGCAAGCATCAACAACGCTCGGTGCCACTGCTATCAGAGGTAGAATCATCAAAGTTCTTAAACAGGCAGCTACTTCAAAGATGAACCTCCGAACGTCAAGGGTGGGGAAGCTGAAGGTCAGGGAGGTCAGGTGCTTCCCAAGGTCAATCAGAGGGTGGGAGATGCAGGTGGACTTCCCTGGCCCTGGAATCAGGGCCCAGTTACTCCACAAAAGACCCCACAGTGGCAACCCCCTCCCTCCCCAGCCGTCAGCCCAGCCTCCCTCCTGAGCAGGTGAAAGTCTGAATAATGGGAGCGGCGCTGGGGCTCAGGAGCCCCACAAGGCCTGCAAGATTACAGAGCAGCGCGTGGCTCAGCCCTGAACAGCGCTCCCAACAATGAGAGGCAGAGAACAGAGTGGGCAGGGGGCTGGAAGGGCTCCGCGGGTAGGATTGAAGCGGAGGGAAGGGAGGGCGGGCCTGGCAGGGGCCCAGCAGGAGCCACAGCTCGGGGGTGGGAAGGGGCTCAGAAAGAGAGACTGAGGTTCCTTTAAGGGGGGGAACAGCAAGAGTGGGAGGGGTGGGGAGGCTGGGCCTCAAAGGTCAAGCCAGGAGGACAAGGTGGACCCTCAGGGCTTTGCAACAGCAGATTCTGGGCCCTAGAGAGGACCAGGGCAGAGGCAGGGAGAGTGGCCAGGGCCAGGACTGTGACCGCTGTCCCCTCCGCAGACACCTGCTACGTGCTGTCCTTCTCCATCATCATGCTCAACACCAGCCTCCACAACCCCAACGTCCGGGACAAGCCGCCTTTCGAGCGCTTTGTGTCCATGAACCGTGGCATCAACAATGGCAGCGACCTGCCGGAGGACCAGCTGCGGGTGAGAGAGGCACCCAGCCCGGCCCGGGCACCCAGGAGGGCCTGTCCTGAGAGGGATGGCCAGGGAGGGGCTTCTCTGAGCCAGACAGCCCCTGGTGGGGACTCGGCTGATATGGCCCACCCAGGCTGTGACTGTCTTGAGAGGCACTATCACAAAGCGGGTTGGTCCTGAAACCCACCTGCCCAAGAGAAGCCCCATCTTGAGAAGGATGTCCAAGATGGACCACCCAGGAGGTCCACCCAGACTTAAGCCTTTGGGGGACTCTGGGCAGCCATCATTCACATCTTCCCAAAAGGGTACCTCACACAGCCCAGGTCGATTTCTGAGAATAGAGATTCTTAGACTCTCAGCATGTCAGGCCCAAAAACCCTCAGACTCTGCTCTAAGCCCTCTGTCCTTTAGAGAGGAGGAAACTGGGGTCTTCCAGAGGCCCTACTTGAGCTGGGGAGCCAGGCAGGAGCCAAGCCTCTGGCCTCTTCCTCAAATAGACTGCACCCCGCCACACCACACCAGGCTCTGCGCCCAGCATGGGGCCCCAGGGATGAATCAATCAACCACATATGCTGCCCTGACCAAGTTTGGGGTCTGGTGGGAGGACCATATACATGTGAATTACAAGCCATGCTGACTGTGGGGATGGAGCTCTGGAGACACAGATCTGCCGTCTCTGCGGCTGTCATTGCTCTGGAGGCAGGGGGAGGGTGCCATCCTGGAAGACTCCCCAGAGGAGGTGACTTCTGAACTGGGCCTTGAAGGTTACATGGGAGTGTTCCAAGAGGAGAAGCAGGAAAAGGACATTTCATAAGAAATGGCCAGAACCGAGGCGTGTCCTGGTTGGTAAAGGAGATGTGTCTTGTGTGGCCAAGGTGTGGCATATGTGGACAGTACTGGGTGGCAGGGTGGGGCCAGAGGGTCCAGGGCTTCAAATGACAGCCTCAGGAGTTTGCCTGTTTCCTATGGGCCACAGGGAGCCAGGGGAAACTCATAAGAACAGGAGAGAGAGATTGAGAGCCTGGCTTGGGAAAAATGAATGGACAGGTTCACTTCAAGAACTGGATACGCCCCAGAGCCCCATGAGCTTCAATCCCCTCCGTGGTCAGGGCCTGGTGAGGAAGAGAGGAGGGGGCGCAAACATCACAGTCCCAGCTCGGCACCCAGTATACCTCCTACCTCCAAGGCTGGGGTGGAGCCTGGATCTGCAGTGATTCTGGTGCCCCTCGGTGTTTGAGAACGGCCTCACCCTTAACCCACCCCTTGCCCAGTCCCAAGAAGAGGAAGTGCATCACAAGGAGCCAGTATGTAGCATGAGGGTTTGAGCAGGTTAGAGCTCAGGTCTGCTCCTGTCTTCCCCGTCTGCCTGCTAGGTGACCTTGGGTAATGACTCACTGGAGTTGAAGCCACTGTCCCCTCTGCCAGGAGAGTGGGAATAATAATACCTGTGTCCCAGATCTGCCACCACGGGGAGTAACTGTTTTAAATGTTATGGGCAGAGCCCGTGCCAGGTACATAATACCTGCCTCCTGCTCGGCTCCCCAGCTAAAATAGGGCCTTGTGGCTTATGTCACTATTAAAAATAAGTAATCGTGAAAAAAAAAACCCAGCACTTAGTAAAATGCCCAAAACATAAAAGGCATTTGAGCATTGGTGACTCAATTCTTGTGGGGTCCTCATGGCACGAGGCAGGCACGAGTCGTCTGGCAGGGAAGGAGTTAATTACCTCCCAGCACTGGTCCTGACGCTCTCCCAGGAGCTCCATTATTACCTCCAGCTCCCAGTGAGCCCTCTCCAGCATCTGCCTCCTTAGCTCTTTTTCCCAATTCGAGCCTTTTGTTAATAACAATGCACTGCATTTGTATGGAACTTGTAAGTTTCTTCTCACCAGGCTTTGGGGTCTATTATCTCAATTTAGCTTCAAAATCTGCCCGGGAGGTCTAGAAAGCCCTTATTATCCTCTTTGACAGCCCAGAGAGGCAGATAGAGACGTGGGGAAAAAACAGAGTGGAACCCCATCCCTCCTGGCTACCCCACTTTCTGGCTGTGTGACCTTAGGAAAGTGACTTGACCTCTCTGAGCCCCAGTTGATAGGATTAGTACAGAAGCGTAAGGCAGTCAGCCAAATGCCTGATGTGGTTGAAGGGGCTAATCAATCCTGAAGCTTCCCAGGTCAAAAAGGAACACACAGGCGGGACACAGTGGCTCACGCCTGTAATCCCAGCACTTTGGGAGGCCAAAGCAGGCAGATCACGAGGTCGGGAGTTTGAGAACATCCTGGTCAACATGGTGAAACCCCATCTCTACTAAAATGCAAAAAGTTAGCCAGCGTGGTGGTGCGCACCTGTAGTCCCAGCTACTCGGGAGGCTGAGGCAGGGGAATCGCTTGAACCTGGTAGGTGGAGGTTGCAGTGAGCTGAGATTGCGCCACTGAACTCCAGCCTGGCGACAGATCAAGACTCCGTTATAAGAAGAAAAAGGAAACACACAGGCAGCATGTGGATTTGAGGATCTTCTCGCCTTCTGCCTGGGCGTCATTTTCCTCATATGTAAAGCAGGGATTCAGCTTTAAGCTTCCGATTGTCAAAGGTCACCACTTGGCAGAAAGATTCTCCAGTTTGGACCCCTTAAGTGAGGAGGACATGTAATGCTTTTAAGTGGCCCAATTTGCAAAATGAAATTTACAGACATGTGACCAAAAGAGAGGTCACCCCAAGGGTACACAGACCATGAAGATGCCTGGCTGGGAGAGTCTGTGGAGAGGTGCACGGTGGCAGTCAGGGCACGGGAGGGTTGAGCCAGTCTTGCTCTGGGCATCCAGGTGGGGCAGGAGCAGAGTCCCCAAGAGGCTCAGGGCGAAGGTGCAGTGTTCCGACTCACAGGGATGGGAGGTCAAACCCCAGCTCTGCCCTTGCATCTGTGTGACCTTGGATGTGAGCCGCAGCTCCCTCATCTGCAAAGTGGGCTGATGATTCTGGCTTCATACCTTTTCTTCTCTTTTCTGTTTTTGAGGCAGGGTCTTGCTCTGTTGCCCAGGCTGGAATGTGCAGCGGCACGATCTCGCCTCACTGCGACCTCTGCCTCCTGGGTTCAAGCAACTATCCTGCCTCAGCCTCTTGTGTAGCTGAGATTATAAGCATCTACCACCACGCTTCGCTAATTTTTTGTGTGTATTTTTAGTAGAGACGGTGGTTTCTATATGTGGGTCAGGCTGATCTCGAATTCCCGACCTCAGGTGATATGCTGGCCTCAGCCTCCCAAAGTGCTGGGATTACAGGCATGAGCCACCGTGCCCAGCCTGGTTTCTCTCCTAAACAAGCTCTGCTGGGTGTGGCAGAGATGGCCCTGGCTTCCTGAGTTTTCACAGTCCTCCTCCTCAGCAGTTTCAGCTAAAGTCCCAAGGTTAAGGCTTATTGGCTGGCCTGGCCCTCCCTGCACTGCGGTTAGCAGGATCAAATGTGCTGATCAGCCAGATGTGAGTCATTCACCCCTTCCTGGACCCTGGGGCTATGGGTGCCAACCCTGCTGAGTGATCTGGACAGAACACAGAGGAGCAGAGACTCCCCAGAGAAAAACTGAGGGTGTGGGGACAGAGGGACACAGAGCCAGTGGGGCCACTGGAAGGAGGAGGCCCTTGCATTTCTGCACATCAACCCCATTGGGAGAAGACAGCTGGGCCCCAGGATTTGGTGGCAGTGGGTGCAGGGCGTTTTCTTGCAGGGGAGGCTGGTGTTTACAGGGGACAGGAAATGTGGGTGAACTCAGCCGTTTTCTTTGTGGGGGCAGAAGGTACAGGCTGTTACAGTGACCACAGAAGCTGCTGGGTCCCTCCCCGCCCCACCCCCGTGGGTTTTGTGGCAGTTGAGACCCCCTGTCTGCCTCCTGGGGACTTCCAAATATTTGTCTGTGCTGACAGCCTTGTTGATGGGGCCTTCCTGCTCCAGGCCCTTGTTCAACAAGCCAGTGCCACCTGGGAATGCCCACGGATGCATGGAGGGGCTCCCCAGAGGGAACCTGGCCGCTCCTCCTCACCCTCACAGCCCCACAGCCAGACTGAGCCCAGGGAAGCCACCCCCAGCCCACCCCGACTCTGGACCCCTGAGTTCTTGAGATCAGAAAGGTTCTTAAAGAACCAGAGAGCCACATTTCTAAAACTTTGAGAGAATCAAACTCCTGAGAATTTTCATTTAAAATCTCAAAGAAAGCATCTGAGAAGAAACATCTGAGCAGCACGCAGCTCACACATACACAGAGAAAGGAAAGGATTTCGTCCTCGGAGGCAACACTGCATTTGCCTTTAATAAGCAGAAATATACACAGTTTAGAATGGTTCTCCAAACACTCGGAAATCTCGGCAGGTTGCTCACAGAACACAATGTCTCATGGCAGGAGATTCAAAGCACACAGGGGTGATCTGGCGCCAGTGGCCACACCTTGCCCGCAGGGAACTTCCAGACCTGGCTTACTTACCTCCAGGGACAAAGAGCTCATTACCCTACAAAGCTGCTCTCCCGCATTTCACCAGCTCTTGCTGCCAGAAAGGCTTCCGTGGAGAACTGCAGTCTGCTTTCTGGGAATTCCCCAGGCCCCACCCCAGCCCATCCAGAACAGGCCTGCTTAGGAGAGGGGCTTTTGAGAGTCGCAGCCAGCATCCCAACCTGGGCTCTCCCTCAGCTGGGCCCCTCAACACGAAGTGGGCAGTCGCCCTCCCCGGTGGCTCCTCAGTGGCCTCTGAACCCAGGGTGTACCTTGTAGTCTCTGCTGCTGCACCTAAGCAGGAGAGAATCCTCCTCCCATAACCTTTGCCAAGGTTGCTATGTCCCAGAGACAGAGAGAGAGAGAATATGTGTGTATGTATGTGTCTGTGTCTGTAAGTATGCATATGTATGTGAGCATGCATTTAAACATGTGCATGTATATTGCATGTGCATTATGTATGAGTGCATGCATGTGTGTAAGCATGTGTGTATGAGGGTACATGTATAAGTGCATGTATTTGTGTGAGCATGAATGCATGTATGTACATGTATATGTGGTCCCACATGTATATTACTGTGCATGTATGTGTGCATAAGCATGTGTGTGAACATGTATGTGTGCATGCATGTGTAGGTGTGAACATGTATGTGTGCATGCATGTGTAGGTGTGAACATGCATATGTGTGCATGTATGTGTGAGGATGCATGTATATAAGTGTGTGTGCATGTGTGTACATATGTATGTGTGCGTGCATGTATGTGTGTGAGCGTGCAGGTATATAAGTGTGCATGCATGCATGAATGTGTGCATGTGTGAGCATGCATTTATATAAGTGTGCATGCATGTGTGTGTAAGCATGCATGTTGGTATGTGTGTGTGTGTGAGGTGCTGACCCCTGCTCCCTCTGCCCTGCAGTAGCACAGAGGGAAGCATGACGGGGTGACAGGGTGGCAAAGCCAGGCCCAGGCTCAAGGGAGGGAACCAGGGACCATGATAAGCTAACAGGTGAGGAAAGAGTGTGCCTGCCAGTGAGTGACCTGCTCAGGTCCACACAGGCCAGGCCACGCCCAGGCCTTGGACTCAGGTGGTCTCACAGCCAGGTCTTTCTCTCCCTTCTCTTGGGACAGAACCTCTTCGACAGCATCAAGAGCGAGCCCTTCTCCATTCCCGAGGACGACGGCAACGACCTCACTCACACCTTCTTCAACCCAGACCGGGAGGGCTGGCTGCTCAAGCTGGGTAAGAGGCCAACAGATGCACGGCGTTACATGTACCCTCACACACACAGGGACACGTCATCGCAGGCACTCACACACGGGCACGTTGACACATGCACACTCACACACGTGGGCACATGTCATATGCACACGCAGGCATACGTCGTCTCATGCATGCACAGGCACACGGCTGACACGAGGCTCACATACAGCCTGGGAGATGGATTTGGACAGCCCCAGGTCTCCTGCCCCGGTGCAGTTGTCTGCCTCCCCCATCCATCCGTCTGTCCTGAGAACAACGGGAGCCACAGGAGGGGGCTGAGCTGTAAGTGGGGCAGGAGGCAGACAGATTCATTGACAAACGCTTCAGCGGCGGTTCTGTTTCTCTCTCCCCAGAGGAATGGGGAGAAATGGGGTTCACAGTGGTCCCTCTTCATGCGTGGTTATGAGGATTACCACTGGTTCAGAGCCCACTGAGCTCAGGCAAGGTGCTGTCCCGCCCGCAGCTGAACCACTGTGAAGTCAGGGATCTGCCTGAGGCCACACAGCCAGCCAGGGGCAGATTTGACGGAGCATAGGGTTAGATGTCCCTAAAGGAGGGGAGGAAGGGTGACAGGATGTGGCTTGGGGGAGGCTGCCTTCAAGCTGATGGGAGGCAGGGAGGACCTGCACCCTGCAGAGAGCAGCTGGGGTGGGTGCTGCAGTAGCGGTGGCTGCAGAGTCCAACAGGGGAACCCCAGTGCCGGGCCATCTACCCCTGCCTCCCACACACACTCCCGGAAGCCTCTCCAGCAGGGACAGCCCAGGCGAGGCCAGCGCCTGCAGGGCAGGCGGGGACAGATGCCTCATCTTGAAGCAGGGGTCTCAGCCTGGCTCACCTCCAGCAACACTGAGCCTCCAGCACCTCCTGTCCACCCAGCCCTGTGCCAGTCCTGCCCTGTGCCCCAGGAGCCCCCGAGCCCTCCGACTCTCCACACCACGCCCTGGTCCATCCTCCTCCAGAGACTCAGCCTCCTGTCCTGCCCCAGCCACGTGCTGTCTGCCCCCAAGAATCTCTAAGTCACAAATCCCAACTTGGATGGGAGAGGGGGCCTCAGAGTCACACAGCCCTTAAACCCCAGCCCCTCCACCCAAGTGCCAATGGTCAGGTTCCTCAGCCTCTGTAACTGTAAGATGGGGATAATGATCCCCGGGGGGTTAAATGTGCGGCAAAATGGCCAAGAGTTGGGCTCCGGAACTAGGACACCGGGGTTCGAATCCCAGCTCTGCTGCTGGACCTCGTGCAGGTGATTTTACCTCTCCATGACTCAGTTTCCCCATCTGTAAAATGGGGTTCACGATGGTCCCCTCCTCATACGTGGTTATGAAGATGAATAATATTTTTTAAAACCTCTAACACAGTGCCTGGCAAGTGAAGGATGAAATGCTCAGCACAGTGCCAGGCAGGGAGCAGGCTGAGGAATGAAGCAATGGGTGACGATAGCCAGAGAGAGCAGGGGGTGGCCATTCCTAGGACCATACCTAGGACCTGATCACAGAGGTGACCTGAACACCAGCTCCAGCAGCTCCAGGGAAGCCCCGGGGGTGACGGGAGCCACTAAGTTTCTTGTTTGAGAAGGGGATAGATGTTGGGGGAGGGGTGGCGGCGGAGGGGTGGCAGATGAGGGTCAGGGCACTCAGCTAGGGGTCCAGGGGAGAGCATCTGTGTCAGCGGCCCAGGAGGAGGACTGACCTGCTTGCTACACTGGCCTCCCACAGGGGGCCGCGTGAAGACGTGGAAACGGCGCTGGTTCATCCTGACCGACAACTGCCTCTACTACTTCGAGTTCACCACAGTGAGCAGGGTCCCTGGGCCTTCCCCGCCCCCGCATTTCCCCACACAGCCCCTTCCCAACTCCCACTGAGCAGTCAAATAACACAGCTTTGGATCCTTTGAGATGATTCGGTTCCCCTCCACGCCCATTTTACAGATGGGAAAAACTGAGGTACAAAGAGGAGAGGCCGGGCCAAGGTCCTAGGCAGAGCCCAGGCTTAGAGCTGGGCCTCCTAACTTCTGGCCAGAGATCTTCACATGCCGCTCTACCTTCCACCCCCATGGCTGGACACTTGGAAGATGGCACGCTCCTCTTTGGATTTAGGGAACCCCACATGTTTACGCCCTGCCTTGGGCCTCAAGGTTCTGCTTCCTGACCCTGACCCTGACCTTCCTTCCCTCTCCCTGTAGGACAAAGAGCCGCGGGGAATCATACCCCTTGAGAACCTCTCCGTGCAGAAGGTGGACGACCCCAAGAAGCCAGTACGTGTCCAGGTGGTGGGTCCCCAAGGCTGGGGCCGCTGGGAATTTCCTAAACAGGGTGTGGGGAGAGGGCCCGAGGCTGTGCCCCCCCACCTTCCGTGGAGCTCAGGCCTGCCCTTCTCTCCCTCCTGGGGCCATGGACAGTGGGAAAAGGTCAATGTCGGTCCAAGGGCTTGGTTGTCCTCAGTTGTCCCATAGACCCCGACTGGCTGGATGACCCTGAGTAAGCCCTGCTCCGTTCAGAGCCTCAGTTAGCCCATGTGTCACATGGGGACTTCAGGGGGGATGGTGGATTCAGGAGCCTGGCACAAAGAATGCTCAGCGTGGGAGGAGCAGCTCCTGCCCCTTCGTCTGTCATCGGGGTGGGGCTGCCAAACTGGGCAGGGACCCCAGCGTCTGGGCCTCTCTGAGCCTCCTGGAGAGCCCACTCAGCCTCCCTCTCTCCCCACCCCGTCTGGCCACCTCCCCAGTTCTGCCTGGAGCTCTACAACCCCAGCTGCCGAGGCCAGAAAATCAAGGCCTGCAAGACGGACGGCGACGGCAGGGTGGTGGAAGGCAAGCATGAGTCCTACCGCATCTCAGCCGCCAGTGCCCAGGAGCGCGACCAGTGGATTGAGGCCATCCGGTAAGGGGTGTCCGGCTCCGGGGACGGCTCCCGTCACCTTCCAGAAGGCCCTGCTGCTTTGAGGTCTTGCTTCCTTGTGTGTAAAGGGGGCTAACTCCAGCCTCTCCCGCCTGTTTCTGGCCTGCAAATCCCTTCCACCTGTGTTCCATAGGCACTTCCTGGGTGCCCGGCACCAGGCCAGGCCCCGGGACACAGGGGAGGGAGAGCCCCAGTGGGTGGGGTTGGTGGGAGAATAGAGCAAAGACTTGCGCATAAAGCTCCTGTCCCGCCCTTGCCTGGGGACTGCTCTTGTTGGCATCAGGGTCGGAAGTAGCCTGGGAAGGACCTGGTGGGGTGGAGGAAAGGGCTTTCAAGCTAAACTTCCAGGTAAAAGGACCGGTGTGGGCAATCAGCAGACGGCCCACCTGCACCGCATCCCGGAGTCCAGGGGAGGCTGGGCCGTGTGGGAGCCGGAACTGCTGAGCATGGCAAAGCCACAGCCGCTGCGGTGAAGAGCTTCCGTTTCTCCTGGGGCACTGGGGAGCCACAGACTGATAAATAGGGAGGGGTGGCTAGGTGAGGAAGGCCAAAGTGTAGGGACTGGTTCTGTGGTGCCACCGACAGGAGAGACATGAGGAAGATGCACCTGGTAAAGGGCGAGATGGCAAACCTGCTCAGGGCTTGACTGAGCCAGCCGAAGACATTGGCGAGCGTGAGGCCTGGTGGCAGAGGAAGGCTGGACGGGTTCCTGGGCAGGGCCTATGTCTCAGGGACTTCAGGGTCTTTTCACCGGGGCCTTGCAGCGGAGCAGCCTGTGAGGCTGCCAGGCAGACCTATTCTCACCTCTGTCTTACAGATGAGGAAACTGAGGCCCAGAGAGGGGAGGGATCTGCCCAGGGCTAGGGCCAGGGACAGAGCAGAGTCCAGCAGGCAGGTCTGTTGACTCCCCCTTAAGCTCTTCCCACCACCTCCGAAGGTCTCCAATAGGAGCCTGGAGAGGGGTCCAGAGACATTTGGGCACAGAATTCCCAAGGCTCTCAGCTCCTCACCCTCTCTGGCCCGGCCCATGCAACACTGGGCAAAGCTAGCAAGGCTGGACTGACCCTGGCACAGCCTTTGCTGGGGCCATCTGTTTTCTGTTTTTGTTTTTGTTTTTGAGACGCAGTCTCACTCTGTCACCAGGCTGGAGTGAGTGGCGTGATCTCAGCTCACTGCAACCTCCGCCTCTCGGGTTGAAGCAATTCTCCTGCCTCAGCCTCCCGAGTTGCTGGGAGCACAGGTGCCCGCCACCACGCCAGGCTAATTTTTTGGATTTTTAATAGAGGCAGGGTTTCACCATATTGGTCAGGCTGGTCTTGAACTCCTGACCTTGTGATCTGCCCGCATCAGCGCAGTGACTCACACCTGTATTCCCAAAATGCTGGGATTACAGACATGAGCCACCGCACCCGGCCTGTTGGGCTCATCTGGCCTTTCCGCTGCTGCAGAGCAGGCTGACACATCCCTGGGAATCTCATGCCTCTAACAGAAGCCCTGGAAGACCAGACTCCCTTGACGGCCAGTCCAGCCCTGAAATCTCTCCTCTTACTCTCACTCTAGAGCCAGCATCACCCGCGTCCCCTTCTACGACCTGGTCTCTACTCGGAAGAAGAAGATCGCCAGCAAGCAGTGAGATTCCTGGAGGCAGCACTGGGGGCCAGTCATCCTGGGAGTCCCGTGGCCTGCAATGCTTGGACCCACCTCTCACCCCAGGGTACTCTTTTGGGCCACAGACATCACTGCACTCTCCCGTTACCTCAAGCTGACTCTTGATGGGAAAGCAGAGGTCAGGAGGGTGGGTGGGGGGTACAGCGGGCTCAGAGTCCAGCAATGAGGTCCCCTGGCCTGGGCACGAAGCTGCAGGCCCCTGCCCTACGTGCACTACAGGAAGGGGTGAGGAGAACAGCCAGAGGAAAACCGGCCCAGAACGCAGCATCCCTTCTTCTCTCTGGGCCTCAGTGCTCTCTGCTCTGAAGGAGCTCTTTGCGCTTTGAGATGCTGTCAGCCCTCAAAGTAGGAGGGGCTGTGGGGTCCCCAAGTGCTGCTTCTCCTTGGCAAGGCTCATCCTTCCACCCAAGTTCTCTCTGCCAGCCCCTCCTCTGTCCTCAGGTTGGGCTTGACCCTCCCTGCCTGAGCAGAGGTCAGCACACAAGGCTCAGACCCACAGACAGCAGCCGGGGACAGAACCCCAGGACCCGCCCTAGGAGCCTAGACTCCACAGGCTCAGTCCCAGCTCCGTCTCTGACTCCCCGTGTGCCCTCTGCCAAGTCATGCCCACTCTCTAGTTCTTGCAAAACTGTAGTGTTGGGACTGGAAACGTCTTGGGCCCTGCCAGCCCTGTGCCCAGCTTCCAGCTGGAGATGGCAGCACTTGTTTATAGGGCTGAGACAGACTCTGGATTCAAGGCTGAGAGGGAGAGAAGAGCAGTATGGACTCCACCTTCCAGGATGTCCATTTTGGGGAGAGGAGCAGGTGGGACCCTCAAGAAAATGATGGAGAACATCCCAGACAGATGGGATTCAAGCAAGATGGGTGCTCCATCCAAGAAGCCAAGAAGAGAGACTTTTACACACTGTGGTTACCAGGAGGGCTGCCTGGAGGCAGTGGCTGAGCCAGCAAGTAACACAGAGCCCATGCTTGGAGAGGCAGAGTCTTGGCCACGGCTTCCCTGCGAGACCGCTGACCAACAGTCCCATGGCGATGAAGCGCAGCCTGCAGGTCCCAGCATCTCGGGACCCTCTGCAGCAGTATCGTCAGAGTACAGCCGACTTCCAGTACCCCGGCAGCCAGCTCTGTCTCCAGGGAGCCCTGGCCCGGAGGAGGAGTCCACTAACAGGAAGCACTTCTCGCCCCCTCACACAGGCCCGGGGGAGCCCCTGCAGGGAAATTCCTTGGCAGGGGAGCAGGAAATGTGGCTGCCTCTGCCCCACTGCCAGCCTGAGTCGGCGAGGAAGCAGGTGGATTCCCCAGAGGAACCGCAGCTCGCCAGGCACCCCTCCCCATCCCCACCCACCCCCACATGTGTACACCTTCCGCAGGCTCAGGATGGAGTAGCTGCCTCGTGAGGTGGTGAGACTCCTGTCTCCGGAGGTGTGCAAGCACCTGGTAGTGACATTGTACCAGGCAAGGTCTGGGTTGGGCATCTACAGGAGGAGACTTTGCAGGACAGTTGAGGACATCCACAGATCCTTGTCAGCCGGTGAACTAAGCCCCGCCTCTGTTGCCTCACTGGCTCATGAAGGAGCAGCCCGGGCAGTGGAAGGAGCGCTGGGCTGGGGTCAGGGGTCAGAGACTCTGTCCTGCCCCTGCATACACCAGCTACTCCCTTAGTCTACTCCCATCTCCTCACTGGTCCTCAGCTTCCTCCATCATGGAGGGGATGAATTTTCTGGGCATGACTGGTCATTCTAGGAGTCACTCCGAAAAGAGAATAAAACTCATGATCCAACTCACAAGGGGACTCTGTCCTCTCTGTGACCGCAGCTGCCACCTTGACCCCACCCGGGGCCCTCCACCTCTGTCCCTGTCCCCGCAGAGGGCAAGAGGGCCAGGCAGGGAAGCTGGTCACTCAGAGGGCCCTGGTACCCCATCCCCAGGATGCTGGCTGCCACGTTGCACGAGAGCCATCCCCAGAGGCTGGACAGCCAGTGGGGCTTCCACAGAGCGGAGGCAGGCGAGCTGGTTCTGACAAGCCCAGGGAAAGGCAAAAGAACTTTCCAGCAGGCAGTGCTGTCTAAAGATAGAAAGAGCCGCTGCCGGCCAGGCGCGGTGGCTCACACCTGTGATCCCAGCACTTTGAGAGGCTGAGGCGGGTGGATCAGTTGAAGTCAGGGGTTCAAGACCAGCCTGGCCAACATGGTGAAACCCTGTCTCTACTAAAAATACAAAAATTAGCTGGGCTTGGTGGTGGGCGCCTGTAATCCCAGCTACTCTGGAGGCTGAGGCAGAAGAATTGCTTGAACCTGAGAGGTGGAGGTTACAGTGAGCCGAGATGGCGCCACTGCACTCCAGCCTGGGTGACAGAGGGAGACTCCATCTCAAAAGAGAAAAAAAGAGCCAGGCACAATGGCTCACGCCTGTAATCCCCGCACTTTGGGAGGCTAAGGTGGGCTGAGTCTGAAGTCGGGAATTTGATATCAGGCGGGCCGACCTGGTGAGATCCATCTCTACTAAAAACACCAAAACTTAGCTAGGCTGGCTGGGCAGGAGCAGAGAGTGCAGTGAGCCGAGATCCTGCCACCGCACTCCAGCCTGGGCAACAGAGTGAGGCGAGAGAGAGAGAAGGAGAGAGAAAGAGAAAGAAACAAAAAGAGAAAGAAAAAGAAGAAAGGAGGGAGGGAGGGATGGCAGAAAAGAAGGAGCCGCCGCCATGGGAGGTGAGGAGTAAGTTCCTCGTTGCTGGAGGGAGGCAGGCACTGCTGCTCCAAGGATCATTTGGCGGGTCATGGAGGAGCTTGAATTTGACAACCCAGAAACGTTTATTGAGCACCAGCGATGTTCCAGGCACTGTCCCAGGCACTCGTACAACAAGGCAGAGTCCTGCCTGCACGGGGCCCACATTCCTGCAGTCCTGAACACATGCTGTTCCAGAGGGGGCAGAGCGGGCAGTGGAGGGCTGGACTGGGCTGGGCAGAGGGGCGGCTTCTCTGAGGGGGGTGCTTGCGTGTTGGCAGCCAGGCCGGGGACAGGACACGCACCTGATAATGCAGTGAGCTCACGTCATGTCTGCCCCGCACCGGACTGTGAGCTCCTTGTGGGCCAGACTGTACACCTGCTCAGTGCCCGGCGCACAGTAGGTGCATAATAACTGCTGGTTCACCTGAAGGTAACTGATAAAGGGCGCTCAGCATCTGCAGGTGCAAATGTCCGGAGGCCTCAAGAACTATGAGAATGTTGATGCCTCCAGAGGAGGCAGGATACCCGGAGAGGCCACGTCACAAGCCGGGAGCCTGGGGCCTTGGGCTCTGACTCACTGACCCCCCTCGGCCTCCGCAGGGCGTCTCTGCTCGCCTTCCTGCCATTCTGCAGCTCGTCGCCCTGGACAGCAGGGGGCTCTCACCACACGTGGATAAGAGATTTCAACGCTGCAGCCAGCCGGGGCCCAGGGCTCACCGGCTCTCCCTTGCAGGGATGGGGTCTCTGTCCAGAGTAGAGCCCTGGCTTGGACCTCCTAAAGGGAGAGGCACCTGGTCTACCAGGGCCCGAGGGCCCGAGCAGCCCAGGGGACACCATAGACACAAACAAGCATGGGCCTTCCCGCCACGGGTGCCGGGCACAGTCACCCTGCTACGGCTGGCGTCGGGCCTGGTGCTGGGAGGCTCACACGCTCTTGCTTTCCCGCTGTGGGGCCCGAATGAGTTGCTTACCCTCTCTGGATGGGATTTTCTTCCCTGAGGGGTTGGGCCAGGTGAGTTCCATGATGCAAACCTTGAAGGGGATTTCCAGAGGCAAGGGCGGTCTCAAGGGTCTCAGGCACAGGGGCAACACAGCTCCTGCCCTAGGAGGGAGGTGGGGGAGGAAGATGATCAGGTGCCACAAATGCCATTACTGTGAGAGGGCACGGGGTGGGGAGGGCGGGGAACAGCG
>PVKP010037924.1:0-21254 GCA_004027715.1 Plecturocebus donacophilus
TTCAGTCTTCACCAAACCCAGAGCCCCACTTTGCTATTCTCATATAAAAGCTTTTCTCATAGCAGCAGCAGAGAATAGGAAACTATACCAGTGAAAGCATTCCCTTGCTTTCTGTCTCCACTCCTGGACTCACAATTCTTTCTAATGTCTTTGAAAAGGACACATAGAGAAAATCAGATGGCATAATCCTCAACTTGTTAGAATGATTTTGCCTATTCAAATATAAGAGATAATTAGCAGCACAAACGTTAAAATTCTTTAGAGAGGTTGTAAAATAACATCTATACAATTCCATAAATCATGGCAAAACTGCTGAAACTGCTGGACCTTACTTTCAGGAGAAAGGGTTAGATAGATAAATTAGAAGATGTGGAAATTCTGAAAGTCAGTTGAAGAATAAACAAGTGATTTTCCAGCCAAGGTTATTGAGTGTTTTAAACAGACAGTAAAGCAAAATGTTTTAAATTACTGGCCTTGTTGTAACTTAGGAGTCAGCATAATCTAAAACAGGGGGTGTGTTTTCTTGTTGTTTGGTTCATTGCTTGGGTGACTTTTGTTTAAAATAAATAGTTGATAAAAGGAGCTAACAAATTGTGTAAAGCCACTAAAAGCACCAAGATAGTAAGTAAACTGGAGGTGAAAACCATCAGTATTAAATGGAGAGATGAGGTAAGAGCAGGTGGCTTCCCGAGTGCTCAGTGAGATGCTGTGGTTATTAATGCTGGAAGCAGACTACTTTAAAAACATTTCAACTTGATGAAACATGTGACTGTGGATTAAAAAGGGGTGCCTATTGCCTGCCAGTTATTGACTTTCGAAATTATGAGTCACTTAACCCCCATTCCACTCCATCCTCACACATTCCCCCTCATTTACCTTTATCTGAGGTGCACATTTATCAAATAATACCAAATTATCAAATAATAATTTATGCAATGATAACACTTATTTGAAAAAAACAACGTGTATCCACAGTTGTTCTCAAAACCTACATGCCTTACCTTTTTCCACATGTTCACATACTTCTTTTAAAATAAATTAAGCTATTTGGGGTGCTTGTGTTTTCCATTTTTCCTACATGTTTTGAGAATCTATAATTTAAAAAACTAGATATTCAATTGCTTTATTGCCTTCAAAAATTAATTCAATTTGTTGAGCATGAATTACTTTATGATTCCCTTCTGTATTGTTCTATCAATATAATCTGTATCTCTTATGATGTTCAACTCTTCCATATACATGATACACTGCTTTCCAGGATAGATGAGTCTCTCCAAGATGACCATTTAAGTGCTTGTGAAAGGCACTTCCAGAGATGTAGAGTTGAGTAGGTCTCAGTCAATGTCCTCAAGGTGGTTTCCAGCAAAGGAAGCATGGCACAGCAATATTAAACAAACGGTAACTTACTTCTGTTTCACCCACTTATTCTTTGTAGTGAATTTGAGGCTATGTATACAAATAGAGAAGTAATTGTATTTTTCTCGTCTTTAATTTCTCCAGTGCCAAAACTGTGCTATAGTGACTGACACAGAGTAATAATCTATTGTCTTTGCTTTATTTATTGCACATTGATAGGGGCAACTCAATATTGACACAGACAGCAATGGTACAGCAAAAGGCATACAAATCACAAACCCCAGGCCTGCATGGGTAGTGACCTACTCACAAATAGGAACAATATAAGACACACAGACCTAGTCTAAATAAATGTTGGCTGACTAACTTTCTACCCACCTCTTGCTGCTCAGATCTTTCTTAAAGAATGGTTTTGCCATTCAGTTTCAAGATGTGCTATTGAACTAAGAGCCTCTAGCTGTTAGAACTTGTGGGAACCACCTGAGTTTTTGAGTCAAGGTCATGGACTTTCAGGCAGCCTCCCACCAGTGACTGCACAGGAGGAACGTACTAGGGCTTTGCCATTTCTCTTCATGTGGGTTCTCCATTGGCATATCTTTGTCCTGGCATTCCCCATTAGCTTAGTTGAAGCCTCAGATCTGCATAATTGTCTGAGGTTCCCCTTGCTCCATCCTGCTTTCTCCACTTTTATCTTAATCAGGCATGGACCCCTAATAAACCTATTATGTTGTTAACTTTGTCTTAGCATCCTCTTCCTGAAGAATTTAACAAATACACTTTCCAATTACAACATTCCAAAGGAGGATACAAAATTTAAATACATACTTAGGGTTTCCAGGAAGCTAAATGATTTGTGATATATGGGATGATGTTTCTAATTTATATATGCATCTGTAAATACGTCTATGTATAATTACTTGTATCTATATTAAGGTAAACATAAATTTGTATGGAGGTCTCTAACTCTAATCCATGACCACATGGGTCATTCTCATTGCCTCTCCTTAATTATCTGTAAACTCCGACTTCACAATAAGAAATCTGCTCCCACAATCTACCATCTATGTAACTAATTGTTCAGTTTCAGCATACATGAATAGCCCTATCAGAATAGTTAACCAGTATCCCCTCTAAAGGGGTTATCAACTAGAAGCTAAATGATGAGTGACATGGGATGATTGGTCTAATTTATACATGTATCTATAAATATGTCTGTATAATTACTTGTATCTGTATTAAGGTAAACAAAAATTCATCTGGAGATCTCTAAATGTAATCTATGACCACATGGGTCATTCTCATTGCCTCTCCTTGATTATCTGTAAACTCTGATGTCACAATAAGAAAGTTGCTCCCACAGTAATTCTAATGGCAGCCAAAGTGCCACTGAAGACATTGCTACTTTTTGAGAAGTAGACACAAACTGGCTTTCTGTTAGTGGAAATGTACATAACTGAACAAGCATATTGAATATCTTAACAGAACTCTATTTTAAGAAAACAAAAAATAATACTATTTTTAATACTATAAACTATAAATAGTTTATTTACATTGATAATATAGAATGAGAACTTGAAGGAGAAAGTTGGAAGGCTCAGAACAAAGAGAAGATAAATCAGGTTTTGAGGATGTATTAGACCTTTTTCATACTGCTATAAAGAACCACCTGAGACTGAGTAATTTATAAAGGAAAGAGCGGTTTAATTAACTCACATTTCAGCATGGATGGGGAGGCCTCAGGGAACTCACAATCATGGTGGAAGGCAAAGGGGAAGCAAGGCACCTTCTTTACAAGGTGGCAGAAGAGAGAATTGCCAAGTGAAGTGGTAAAAGTCCCTTATAAAACCGTCAGATCTCAGGAGATCTCAGCCAGTATCATGATAACAGCTTGGGGGAGACTGCTATGCTGTCCCATGGGGAGAAACCAGGTGGAGGTAATTGAATCATGGAGGCAGTTTGGATGTCCAGGCAGAATTTTGCTGCAGGGGCTGAGCCCTCATAGAGAACCACTGCTTGGGCAATGTGGAAGGGAAAATTGTGGTAGAAGCCTCCACACAAAGTCCCCACTGGGGCATTGCCTGGTGGAGCTGTGAGAAGAAGGCCACCATCCTCCAGACCCCAGAATAGTAGATGCAACCACAGCCTGCACTATGTACCTGGAAAAACTGCAGACACTCAATGCCAGCCTGTGAAAGCACCCAGGAGGGGGCTGTACTCTGCAAAGTCACAGAGGCAGAATTGCTCAAGGCCATGGAAACCTACCTCTTACATCAGTGTGACGTGGATGTGAGACATGAAGTCAAAGGAGATCATTTTGGAGCTTTAAGATTTGATGGCCCTGCTTAATTTTGGACTTGCGTGGGCCTGTAGTCCTTTAATTTTGCTCAATTTCTCCCATTTAGAACAAGTATATTTACCCAATAGCTGTACCCCCATTGCATCTAGGACATAACTAACTTACTTTTGATTTCACAGACTCACAGGCAGAAGGGACTTGCCTTGTCTCAGATGAGACTTTAGACTTGGACTTTTGGGTTAATGCTGAAGTGAATTAAGACTTTTGGGGACTGTTGGGAAGGCATGATTGGTTTTGAAATGTGAAAGAGACATGAGATATGGGAAAGGGCAGAGCATAATAATATCATCAGGCTTTGTGTCCCTACCCAAGTCTCATCTTCAGTTGTAATCCTTCTTATCCCCACATGTCAAGGGAGAGACCATGTGGAGGTAATGGAATCATGGGGGCAGTTTCCCCCATGCTGTTCTCATAACAGTGAGCTAGTTCTCATAAAATTTGATAGTTTTATAAGGGGTTCTTCCCCCTTTGTTTGGCACTTCTCACTCATGCTGCCTTGTGAAGAAGGTGCCTTGCTTCCTCTTTGCCTTCGACAATGATTGTGACCTCCTTGAGGTCTCCTAAGCCATGTAGAATTGTGAGTCAATTAAACCTGTTTTCTTTCTAAATTGTCCAGTCTCTGGTAGTTCTTTATAACAGTGTGGGAACAGACTAATATAGATGATAAGTGAGGCAGGAGATGTACACAAACTTAGATAAGAAATAATTTTAAAAAATACTAGGAGATTCAACACTTATTTTTCATAAGGAAAGATTTCATAAATTGTGAGGAGAGCTGATCATCTAGAGGGAACTTCTTATGGAGGAATTTAGAAGGAAACTGTAGGTGTTTACACAAACATCTTGTGCTTGAGGAAACATTTAGAATGAGCTGGGCAGTAATGGTTGACTGGGAAAAGAAATGGGTAGGAAAAATAACAACCACCCAGGAGAAGACAAAGCAGAAAGCAGGATCCAAAATAGATAAGTAAGAAAGATGAGGTAGGAATGTAGGTTAGGCAAAAGCAAAGAGAAATGATCTGCAGAGATATCTAATAAGTCAATTTGCAGCATTCAAAATATCTTTTTTTTTTGCACTATTGTGAGTGTAGTTAATACACAGGAATGACAAGATGTTTAAAATTTTCATAATTAAAGCTAACCATCATGGGTTAATAGTGACCCAAAAGGGAAAGAAGACCTTCAGAATTATGAGAACACATTAGGATCACGGAAACTTGGAATCAGGAAGAAGAATCATAAGTAGGTATGAAGCAAAGCTTTCTCTGAAAGCGACCACCATGTTTTAGGAGTTTGAGACTCCCTAATTAATCCACAAACAGGGAAGAAAAGGGGGCATTCTGTAACACAGTTTGGAGAAAGCCTGTGAAGCAATATCTTTGGAGAGAATTAAGGGAGTATATTTCCAGTTGCTCATATTAGACTATCTTTTATTTGGTAGTCAAGGAGTCTTTTTTTTTTTGAGACAGAGTTTTGCTCTTGTTGCCCAGGCTGGAGTGTAGTGGAGCAAATTCGGCTCACTGCAACTTCCACCTCCCAGGTTTAAGAGATTCTCTTGCCTCAGCTTCCTGAGCAACTGGGATTACAAGTGCCTGCCACCACGTCCAACTAATTTTTTGTATTTTTAGTAGAGAAGGGGTTTCACCATGTTGGACAAGCTGGTCTTTAACTCCTGACCTCAGGTGATCCGCCCGCCTCCACCTCCCAAAGTGCGGAGATTATAGCCCGGCCGAGGAGCTGACTTCGGAAACCTGTGGGCTAAGCAAATTGAGACCCCCAAATCTGCTGCCATAAGGTCAGAACAATTAGAGGGAGCTCAGGCCAATGTGTCAGGAAATGTCTGCCAAGCTGTCATGATGTCTGGGATTTTTCATTTTTATAAATTCGAGGGGACAGAACAAATGCATTTCTGATAGCTCCTGAACAATTTAAAAATAAAAATGACATCAGATTTCATCCAACGTGGTAGACAACTGGTTATTAAAGAAACAGTACGATTTCGGGTTTCAATTTGCTATATTTTGCCCTTTTTTTTTAAAGCAACCATTCTTTTACTTTCTTTTATATCCATCCTGTCTTTTCTATTTTTCTGAGTTTCTTTTTTCTTCATCTCTTTCCTGCTCTTTTTCCTTATTCTGTAAGAGAAACAGAGGTTGGATAGTGTTGGGGCTCAGAAAACAATACCACCAAATGAAGACCTCAGAAGCAGTCTCAGAAGCACAGTTTCTCTCTGACCTTCTTTTGCCCTTTTGTCTCTCCTTATTCTCCAAACAAACCCACAGAAACTGAAATTCCTCTTTTCCAAGGTGGATCATTGAAACCAGAGCCTCTTTCCCCCAAAGCCAGCCATGAAGCCAAAAACATTACTCTAACCTTCCCTAGCGATTTTGTGTAGCAGCTAGCCATTTACAAATTTAAAAATCTCATCCCAGAAGCGTGGAGCCACAAACCCAGGAAGAGAGAAATGCCCCACAGAGAAGCCAAGAAGAATATAAACAGACAGGTCTTGCTGGGCCTCCCAACTCAGTCTATTTCCATTAACTCTTTCCCTTTCTGTCCAACTACATTTCTGCATGGTTACTGCTGCTTAATGAAACATAAGCATCAAATCAGATCGCTTCTCTGCTATCTTTGGGGTTTTGAATCTGAAGGCTCTTGTGGCATGTAAAGCTATGATTCAAATACATTTGCTATGTTTTTATCTTGTTAGCGTGTCTTTATTTTAGGAGTGCTGGCCATGACCCTCCTCTGTCTACTTTCCCTGCAATAGTTAAAGGCTCCTTATCTGTCCCACAGACCCCTGGACATCCACCAAATTCAAATATCCTCACCTTCTAGATGAATACCTGGCCACAGATGCAGGAGTCATTAACTCACATTTGCTTCCTCATCATCTACGTGAACAGTCAGAGCTTCCCTCTCAGCCTTACCCCATGAAATGTGATCTTCTTCTCCCCTCACATCTCTTATCGCTCTCTCTTCTCTTTTTCTTGCTCTCTCTCTCTCTCTCTCACACACACACACACACACACACACACACACACACAATCAATAACCTGCTTTCTTGAATGCAGGTTTTTCAGGGCCTCTGGAGCATCGATACAGCTCCAGGTGTCCTTGGCCTAGACCATCCCGTTTACCAGGAGGGGACGGGCAAGAGGCCAAGGACTCACTTTAATAGGAAGGATCTATTTTCTAGTGATTCATCACTTCCTCTATAAATTAAGGAAACACATTTCTGCTGAGCTGATTTATTAAGGAGACTTTCAAGCAGTAAATCCTCTCTCTTCCCATTCTCTGGGCAGTAATGGCAACGTTCAAGTCTCAGAGAAATAGGAGGCTGACCTTTACAGAGGTGACAACCTGTCTAAAAAGCAGTTATACTTGCTAAAGCCACAGTGGGAGGTCTTGAGAAGAGCCAGCAACCCGTTTCAAAGTCATGACTCTCACCTCTAATGGAGCAATATGTCCTAGATGAACAGGCTGGGATCCAGGGACAGAGCAACAGCTCCTTAGAGTAACTAGGCCAGTTATTAATTTTTTACCTGTCAGCTCCAAACCAGTCCTTCTTTTTCCTGCTCTGTGGTAGCAGAACTGAATTCTGCAGAATGCATTTTCATTTATTTTTAAACAAACAACACCTGTAAATAACCCTTCAACCAGTTTCCCTAAATAGTTAACATCTTATATAACCAGATAATTACAAAAGCCAAGAGAGATTAACATTTATACAATGCTATTAATTTCTTCACATATCTTATTTATATTTTGCATTAAGGTAGAGGCTCTCCCTAACCTCTCCGCATCCCATAAGACAAAGTAAACATAGAGTCAAATAGAGGAAGAAGTCAACTCTCCAATTTTCTCCCTAACCTCTCTCCACCACTACTGTAATGCATACCTTGGCAAGGCATACCACAGAAATGTCTCCTTCAGAATCTAGTCTCCATTCCTTAGAAGTTTTCCCTGGTACTAGCTTCCATATGAGCTTTTCCCCAGCAGTTGTTCAAAGCTGACAGTTGCTGTCTCATCCAATTTCAAGCTCCTCCCCAGGCATATCCCATATCGTATGACCGGTCAATCTATGATACAAAGGCTAAACATTCTAGTTTTAATTTGAAACATCTCTTGCAGACCAAACGTAAAATGGAGAGACATCAAAAGTCATTTTTTTTTCTCCAGCACAGTTTTCCCAGTGGCACTCAACTCCTATGTGAAAAGCAGACAAGGACTATCACATTACATGATTCAGAGTAACACCTCTAGCTGCTGCTATTGTATTTATTTTTCACAGCAGGAATCAACGTTTACTATTACTGTGTATGGAGACTAACACATCTATCATAGCATGGTAGTGAGCATTTATTTTAATTTACTAATCATTAACAATTCTTAAGCCATTCTTCACAGTATTGTTAATATGTTTTGTTCCTTTGAGGCAAGATACGCAGAGGTAATATGTCACTCCCTGGAATTCCATTGCTATTTCTGGTGTCAAAGAATGTATTGCTAAGCATAACATCTTAGATTCTTTGACACAATTAGATAATAATCTAAGATTATTGTTTATTGTGTTAAATACTACTTAATTAGGAAATTAAAATTGTCTTGACTGTAGAAGGTTGATTTTCTTTGATGAGTTTAATTAAAGAGAAGTTAATCAATCATTTACTTTTATTAAAAAATGCTAAGAACCTACTGTATGTCAGGCACTTGGGATGCAGAAATTTATTAGAAAAGCATAATCTTTTAACTCTCATTATTTATAATATAAAGTATGGGGCACTAAAATCTAAACTAACTGTGCTGGGAATCTAGCTCACGATCTTTTGTAAATGTTGATAGGATCCAGAGCTATTTTAGTAGGGTGACTTCAGGGGCAGTGTACAGAAGGTACTTGAAGAGCCAGAGTGAAATCAGCGGGACAAGTAAGTGATCACAGTGGTGTAAATGTGAACAGTGACAGGTTGGTTCCATAAGGAAACAGATTCTGATAAAGAGACACACATGGTTTACTGGAGGGCTTGGGTGAAGGAAGCCAACTTGGGCAGAGGGAGATATTGAACTATGATGCTGCTAAATTAGAGGTTTCAGCGCATTCAACAGGGATGAAAATGGCCCGTTAGAGACGTTTCCAACTAAAACAAGAATGTTGAGCCTTTGTACCATACACTGACAGGTCATACGACAGGCTGCCATGGGGTGGAGTTTGTAATTGGATGAGACAGTAGCTGTCAGCTGGAGCAACTACTGTGGAGAAGCTCATCTGGAAGCTGGCACCAAGCAAGACTTCTGAAAGCAAAATGAATGTTGACTAAGTTCTGAAGGACAGACTTGCATAGTGTGTCAAATAATACACTATGGTAGGGTTGGAAAGAAGTTAGGGAGATATTTAGAGAGTTGGCTTCTTCTTCTACTTGACTCTAGTTTTAACTTATCTTATGTAACATGGAGACTTACTCAGCACAAGACAAACCCTCTTCCACTACCCTGTCCTTTCACATGCAACATGTGGATTCTGCATGTGCTAAGCAAACCTCACAAGCATGTGAGCACTTACCACACTATGTGCTCTCCCCTCTTCTTTTTTTCTTTCATTTCCTTCCTGCCTGCATTTTTCTCCTTTAAATCCTGAAGCCTTCAAAACCCTCTTTAGAAAAAATAGGGACCACAGATCCTACTGTGACTTGTGTCTCTTTTTCCTGGGCCCATCCTCAACCATGGTAAAATAAACCTCTAAATTGATTGATACCTGTCTCAAACACTTTTTGTTTCACAGTATTCAACAATGTTAAGCGCTACCCAGAGCTTGGGGGAAAACAGGATTAAGAAAATGCCAGGTGATGGGGAGGAAGGCAGCAAATCGCACTGCTATGTGTGTACCTAAGCAACGATCTTGCATGTTCTTCACATGTACTCCAAAACCTAAAATGCAATTAAAAAATAAAAATAAAAAAGAAGGGACTTTCCTCTTCAAAAAAAAAAAAAAAAGAAAGAAAGAAAGAAAATCCAATTGGAACTTAACAATAGGGAGTTATTTTGGACCACAGAATGGAGATAAGACAAGAAAATTAATGGAAATTGATAAAATGGGGACCACAACTGTGTGCCACCCTTTTACATATTTTCTCTATGAAGAGATGTAAGAAACATATCAGTGGATGGTGAGAAATAGGAGACCCATGGAGATTTTAATTTTTAAAGAGAATTTGAACATTTAGGAAAGGTTGGAGCATAAACAAGGAACCAACGTCTCTTAACAGGAGGCTGGAGTGGAACGCAATACACAATGAGTGGTTAGACACAAGAGGAGAAGAGACACAATTTCGTTTTTAACAGAAGAGAAAATTGAGGCAATAGAAACCAATGGTGGTCAGTTTATAGTCAGTAAGTTAGTGAAAATAATGAGGCCTAGAATCTAAGGTCTAGGGAGAAGCCAGATAGAGCTGATAGGAGAAACCAAGGGCTGAGAATTTAAATAAAACATTCACACAGTCTTTCTGTCCCTCTACCACACCAGTAGTCAGTGTCTTTCTTTTCTTTGAAATCTTTAAAATGTATTCAATAAATGAAGTAAATGAGTAAATCTGAGTTTTAGTGAAACATAATAAAGGATTCCAGTAGGAGCTAAAATCTTGATTTTACAAATGAAGTATCCAAGGTTTGGAGAGGCTTCTGTGACTGACCTAGTATCATACAATTAGTAAATTGCACAGTGAGAATTTTTAAATAGACTAAAATAATTAACAATAATAGACTGTTTTGACATTCATACATGAAGAATCACATACACTGTATTACCAATGTTACAGGACATTTTTCTTAGTTCAGCTAAGAGCTGGGTTCATGTCACACAGCCATGAGAGATTAGGCTCACAGATACTTTGAAGGTTGAGAAAGAAATGAAATTTATTGGGCAAAAAGGGGAAAAGGGGGAAACAGTGACACAGCAAAGCCAGAGTCCTGCTACTGTGGTTTCTGCCTCACAGATTGAATTCCAAGTTCCATCAAGGAAAAGGAGGAGCCAAGCTCCTCTGCATTGCAAATGGCAAACATCCCAAGGCTCCACCCCAGTGTGCCTTCCTCCCAGTGCACAGGATGGTGGGGGAAGATTCTGCCATGGGGCCCTTCCCACCTGGCTGTCTCAGTGGTACATCTCAAGAACTCTGGAAGGAAGCAAGAAGGCAGAATGGTTCAGAATAGGACCTTTATAATTGGAGAAATTTGGGTTTAAATGTCTCAACCCATCTTGCGACAATATATTAGTCATTTAATTTCTTTGAGCCTTACTGCCTCCTCATGTAAAACAGAAATTTGAAAACTCACCTTACAAAACTTTTGTGAGAGCTAGGTGCAAATATCAAGTGATTATCTTGGAATGGGGATAATGGCAAAAATTGGGGAAACCTATTATAATTACTCTATTGTACACATAAGAAGAGTCAAATCATCTCACTCTAAAGCCATGGATGAATCTAATAAATCTTGAAGAAAACTGGAGCTAAAACTTGGTATCAGAGACTAGTCATTTGAATTAAACACAGAGACCAAAAAAAAAATGCCCCTTTCAAAAGTGAGAGAACATTGAAATGCAACCTCTACCTGAAAACAAACAAACAAAACCCAGAAATGATAATAATAAAATGAATAAGAAAGAAACTACCCACTGCACTGGCTACAATTTGACACAGGGCCAAGCCAGCCTATATGGGGATTCTGTGTGAATTAAGAAAAGGCATTCCCTCCTGGACATCAAATAAAAAAAAATATGTTCTAATGGACCAACCCCAAAGTAGCTGTGCAGGTGAGGATACTCAATTCTAAATAGTCACACAAGTACATTCATTTTAGAGTCGTGTAAAAAGTATATTTATAATTATCCTCTTTTGAATGAGAACTTACAGAAGTGACTACTGTGAAGTAGGTGTTGAAACGTGAAAACCAATAACCTTGCTGATTCACTATGAGAGTTAAAACTCCAGGCCTATAAAATATTCGGGAAAAATGATAAAAAGGCCAAAACTTGCCTGTATCCAATCTTAGGAAAAGAAAAATCTAAGTAAATGAATGGAAAGGAAACTATAAACTAAAAATAAAATTCTACACCCCACGTTCAACTAAATAAACCCCCACTCTTCACCAAGAGAGTGCCTGTAAAACTAGTTTGGGCCATGACTAACAGGGCCGGCAAGAAGTGCGTCACTATGCCCTCTTCCCTTTGAAATTTAGACATAACTGATCAACATTAACAGTAAAAAAGAGGTCAGAAGACTGACAAAATAGATTCTTTGTAACGATCAGATACTAAACTCCAACCTGAGTGTGGTACACAGTCACATGACAGAATGCAGTCCCTGAAGGAAATCAAAGCGTTTTACCCCAAAATATATTTCTTTGACATATTTTGGAATTGCCCTACAAAGCCAACTCTTGTGGGGAAAATGTGCATTCTGTAAATTCTCCTTCCCTTATTGGGTTTAGGAAATTAAAATCTTTTATACCAAAATGTATTTCTTTGACACATTTTGGAATGCCCCTACAATGTCATCTCTTGTGGGAGAAATTTGCATTCTATTGATGATCTCCTTCCCTTATTAGGTTAAGGAAATTAAAATAATTTATGTCAAAATGTATTACTTTGACATATTTTAAAATTACAACCATTTGACCAACAGGCAGACGTGGCCTTGCAAAGCTGTCAAAAGTGAAGAAAATTTCCACCTGTAGAGAATCTCCATTAATGCAAGTCCTTCCCCTTTTTATGCCTTTCCCTGATCCAGAAGAGATTGAGAGTCTGACATCTTTAAAAATCTGAAAAGAAACATTGACCATCTACTCTCTCTGAAGGAACATTCATCTACATAGCAAGGCCCATCTTTGCTAGACAAGCTTCTTATTTTCTCTCTCTCTCTTAACCTCTCTTGCCACTAAACCTGACTTACCTATTTCTGGTCATGCTTTGAGTTTGCATAATTTATTTGCCTCAGGATAGTATATAAGTCTCCATAACTCATTGGGAAGTTGGTCTTCATTTTGAAGGCTCACATGTACACATGTTTAATAAATTTGTATGCCTATTCTCCTATTAATCAATCTGCCTCATGTCAGTGGTTTTCAGTGGACCTTTAGGGAGCTAAGACCCTATGGCCACCACAAGTTCTTTTCCAGAGCGTCTGACACCTTTTAAGGTCTGATAAAAGACATTTACATCTATTCTCTCTGGAGTCTGCTACTTAAAGTCATTATCTACATAACAAGAATCTTGGGTTCTGCTGAGGAAGGAGACCCTTAATCACTTTCCACCTTCTACACTGCATCTCAAAAGGAGAAGTTAGAAGTTAGCCAGAGGAGGGACCGGTTGGCATGACAGCCAGGTTAAGGAGAAGACCCCTACTGCTAACCACAATCCCATCTATAGTTCACGGTTATGGTACGGAGGAATCTTTCCAAAGTCACTGTTTTTACTTAAACAGGATCAAATACCCCACCTAAGTCACATACTCCATGCCTACTTCATGGACCGAGACCCTTTCACATGTAATTTCTAGAGTTGTAAGCCTTTAAAAGGGCAGAGACTTTCTTTGTTAGGTGAGCTTGGCTGTTAGGCAACTACCCCTTCCTTCCCAGTTCAGTGTTTTAGACGTTTGTCTTGCGGCTTTTCCTGCTTGACTACAACCTTCTTTATCGTAACCCAAGCATTTCTTTCTGCTGACTTCAACTCTTTAGGCAAAGCTAACCTTTTCCACCAATTACCAATAAGAAAATGTTTGAATCCACCTATGACCTAGAAGCCTAATTTGAGATACCTTGCCTTTTGGGGACAAATCAATGTATACCTTACATGTATTAATATGTGTCATTGCCTGCAACTTCTGTCTCCCTAAAATGTATAAAACGAAGTTGTAGCCCAATCGCCTTGGGTACATGTTCTCAGGACCTCGTGAGGCCGTGTGATGGGCATGGTCACTCATATCTGGCTCAGATGAAACATCTTCAAATATTTTACACAGGTTGACTGTTTCCATCAACAATAAGAAAGTTAAAGATTCAGACGTAGAAGAAAATGGAGCTCAAGAAAAAGGATATTATTCACAAGGGTTTATGGAAGGGGAAATACAAATTAAAGTAAGAGGTTTAATTTATCTCCTGAATATAGAGGAAGAAACTTTTCCTTCTTTCATTTCTTAAATCATTTACTTTAGAAAACTCTTAAGTTGTTTTCTGTCTCTTTGAAATGCACGTTAGTCTTTTTAAACCCTAAATGAGCCTCTTGCCAGGTTTAAGACTTAAGCATTTCCTTCCAAAAACATGGGGGCTATCTCTTTGAAATGTAATGATCGCCATAGCACTCATATCTCCCAATGTTTGAAGGAGGGTAGCTACCTTCACAGATGCCTGGTCCTAAGCTGAAAAAATACTTCTTGTCATAAAGATATTAGAAGTTGATTTTTCCTCTGGATAAAGCCAAACAGCAAATACAGATACTCACCAGGTGAACTACCTGTGACAAATGGTGCTGTTCAGTTCTATTACTTGAGGACTAGTTCTTGTTTGTTTTGAGAACTTGTATGTAATGGATTGTATCTTCTTGGAAACATAAAAATGTAGGTTTCTTTCAGTCTGCAATTTCTTAGCAGATTGCTTGTGATGCAATCAAGTTCTGATTTAATGCACATTTAATAATAAAATTGATTTATTTCTCTTCTACCTTTTGAAGAGGTTTTCTGGGTAGGGGAGAAGATTTTTTAATTATATCTTCTCAACATTTACAATTATATAACAGCCAACAAAGGACTTCAAGATGAACTTGAGAAGAGGAAATGCTGTCAGAAGTAAATGAAAGGTAATAGTCCAGATAGATCTAAGGTGGAAAATCCAGTACAAAGGCAGAAGTAATAAAAGAATTAGGAAAACATGGAACAAGATAGTTACCTTGAAAAGTACTGAAATGTTAGTATACAGAAAAAACTTAAACATAACCAGAGCAAATAGAGATAAACAGAGTTTATAAAATTAGAGAGAAAGCAAATGAATAAAATATTTATGTAAGAAAATTTATTTGTGGAATAAAAAGAGGTCAGGAAATAATTTGTTTAAAAATATAAAGTTATATTTCTAAAATTGATTTTTAAAACCTGAATATTATTTAAAGGGATATATACTATACCACAAAAAACAGATAGAAAATAGTAGATTTTAAATCATATAAGTTAAGCTATTAAACTACAAGAATAAGAAAACTACTATCCCATGAAAACAGAAATCTTCTATATATGTATTTATGTTTTAAATTAGACTAGTTTCAGACTTTCCTATATCCAAACCTAATGTAAAAAGATAAAAGATTAGTATCTAAAGTTTGTTAATCAAAGAAAGAATGTAGGAATGAAGAAACTGATTTTTTTTTTAAAAAACTGGAAACTGGTGGTAAGAAATGAATACATTTGAATTTAGATTCAATATTAACATAAAATTATCTCAAAATAATAAGAACTACTTATGAAAAAAAAAAACCATAGCCAATATCATATTGAATGGGCAAAAACTGGAAGCATTCCCTTTAAAAGCCAGCATAAGACAAGAATGCCCTTTCTCACCACTCCTATTCAACATAGTGAGGGACTCTGTTAACTTCTCTTCCTGGGTCCACAGGGGATGTGGTTTCAAAGGCAAGAACTTCCCAGTGTCATGTCTCCATCCACCTCTCCATGTGCAAGCCCAGACCCAGAAAGTCTGAAGTCCTGCCTGCCTTGGCTAATCACCCCCTACCTGCCGCCTGCATTTGCCATTATCCCTGATCACTCAGCGGAGCTTCCCCTGGACAGAAGCTTCCCCTCACCCTAGCCTGCCATCTTAACTGTTATTATGATAATGTGAACACTCCTCACCCCACCCTACCATCTAAACTACTCTTATGCCTTACCCCACTCGCCACTGTAACTGAACTTTGGTAATGTATACTCCTTGCCCCTATCCCCACACTGTATCTGATCTTGCTCTGTAACTTTCCACTGCCCACCCCAAACCTATAAAACCAACTTCTGGCCTGGTGTGGTGGTTCATGCCTGTAATCCCAGCACTTTGGGAGGCTGAGATGGGCGGATCATGATGTCAGGAGATCGAGACCATCCTGGCCAACATGGTGAAACCCCGTCTCTACTAAAATACAAAAAATTAGCCGGTTATGGTGGCTCGTGCCTGTAGTCCCAGCTACTCAGTAGGCTAAGGCAGGGGAATCGCTTGAATCTGGGAGACGGAGGTTGCAGTGAGCCGAGATCACACCATTGCACTCCAGCCTGGCAAAAAAAGCAAGACTCCGTCTCAAAAAAATAAAAAAAAAAAAACACCCAATTCCTATCCCATCACCCTTCACTAACACCCTTTTCGGCCTTAGCCCACCTGCACCCAGGTGAATAAACAGCCATGTTGCTCACACAAAGCCTGTTTGGGGGGTCTTTTCATTCAAAGCGCATGTTTTAACACTCCCCATGTGGAAACCTAGAGTTTTTTGTCTAACTTTCCTGTGCAGGTTAGGTAAAATTTCAGGTGTGCTCCTTTGTTTGAAAAGACTGCCAAAAGCCCTGGAAGGAGGGGCTCTATTATGAGCCCGAGTAACCAATCTGGGATCAGAGTCAAAGATCAATCACTCCAGAGGAAGTCTGAAAGAACTCCTTTCACTGGACAAGAACATAAATGGGGCAGTAATAACTTCAAGGTTAAAACTCCACTGCCCCTTACCTGTGCAGACTCCTTCTCCAGGATCCCCTCCCACAATAACGTGGGAGCTGTCTTTCCCTCTCTACCTGTGTGGATTTCCTTCTCTGGTATCCCCTCCCACAACAGCATGGGAGCTCTCTCTCTACCTCTATCTCTCTCTGCCTAATAAATGCACTCTGCAAAACTCTTTGGGTCCAATATTTACTTAACCAGTAAGCTCACCAGCCACCAGGCCTTCTCTCCAATTCCTGGGAAGAGGAAGCCCAAGAACCTGGGACACCCGGTTGCAAAACAGTATTGGAAGTTCTGGCCAGAGCAATCAGGCAAGAGAAAGAAATAAAGGGTATTCAAATAGAAATAGAGGAAGTCAAATTGTCTCTGTTTGCAGATGACATGATTGTATATTTAGAAAACCCCATTGTGTCAGCCCCAAAACTCCATAAGATGATAAACAACTTCAGCAAAGTCTCAGGATACAAAATCAATGTCCAAAAATCACAGGCATTCCTACCTATACACCAGTAATAGACAGACAGCCAAATCATGAGTGAACTCCCATTCACAATTGCTACGAAGAAAATAAAATACCCAGGAATACAACTTACAAGGGATGTGAAGGATCTCTTCAAGGAGTACTACAAACCACCACTCAAGGAAATAAGAGAGGACACAAACAAATGGAAAAGCATTCCATGCTCATGGATAGAAGAATCAATATCATGAAAGTAGCCATACTGCCCAAGGGGAGGGGAACCTCACACACCAGGGCCTGTCAGGGGGTAGGTGGAAAGGGGAGGGAGAGCATTAGGACAAATACCTAATGCATATGGAGCTTAAAACCTAGATGATGGGTTGATAGGTACAGCAAATCACCATAGCACATGTATATTTATGTAACAAACCTGTACATCAGCATATGTATCCCAGAACTTAAGGTAAAATATTTAAAAATATGGTTATAGAACAAAACCTCAAAAACCTTGTCTGTTTAAAAATATTAACATAACCAGGAAAAATCAAGAAATAGAGAAAAAGGATTGTAGCAACCAGTGTGAAAAGCTGCCTTTAAAATAGTGTTTTAGGAAATGGTACATCTTATGATAAGGTGACGTTTATTTGAATTTCAGCCATCACTACAGTTTGTCCTCCTTATAAGTAAATTTGTATTTTAAAAATTTTATTACATTTTTAATAATATCTGATCTCACTCTTAGAATTTTTTAATGAATGTGGATCTACCTATTTGCACACTTCAATACTTAGAGAGTTATTTGGATTCATGCTTACTTACTATAAAGATGAGTTTAAGTTACAATTTTATTTTTATATTTTCATCATTGTTTGAAATTTTGGTTCTAGAAGGGCATACAACTTTTAACAAAAAGAAAATTAAGCTGTAATAAATAGATGAGATTTTATATTGGTTAATTCTAGCATTAAAATACAGAATATTATTCATGTTTTAATATATCACACATAACTAAATTCTCCCTTAAGTATGTCTCTCACCACCCACAATCCTCGATGCTTTCCAGAGGTTCTCATTGTTATCATCTTGATGTTCCTCCTTCCAGGTCCATTTCTATACATATAAATGCATGCATGTATCTGTATATGCAGTACTACTTTAGGGCTTACTTAATTATTTCAAATTGCTCATATTGTTCTACAATTTTCTATTTTGACTCAATATTGTTTAGGAAATCTTTCACATTGTTTTAGAAATCTTTCACATTTTTATGTAATGATGAAATATCCACATTATAGAATATTTCACATAATGATTTATTTGGCTATTTTCTTATATTTTCTAATTTCAGTCATTTATTTTCTATTACAAGAAATGCTACAATAGGCATCATCGTAAATATTTTCTTAGGCAGAGGTTCAGATTCTGAAGAATGACAAGCTATCAGTTCGGACTCCCTCTGCTCCCTTTTAAGATGCAGTGGGGATACTCAGTGCTATTATTAGTAAGGATGAATTCAAGGCCTCTTTCCTTGAGTTCCAATTGTAACAATCATCATAATGCATAAGCATAGTGTACTTTTTATTATACGTATCAAAATGATTTTGAGTAGAGGCCTTCCAAGGAGAATCAATATAAAGGGAAATGGAGTGAAAATTTCATTGTGTATAGGATAAGACTCATAACTGAACAATTAAAGGAAACAATGTACTAAATCTGACCAGTTCGTTCGTTCATTCATTCATTCATTCATTCATTCAGAGACAAGGTTTTGTTATGTTGTCCAGGCTGTTCTCAAACTCCTGGTCTCAAGCTCTCCTCCCACCTCACCCTCCTGAATAGCTAGGAATATAGGCGTATGCCACTACACTCAGCTTGTTCATTTTTAAAGAAAGAATACATTGAAGATTTTGAAGCTATTTCTTAGGTGGGGGAGGTTGTAAACTGTGTTTTTATATTGAGTTTTCTCTACTGCCTCCCCTTCGAAACAGGAAGCCACATTAAGCAAGACTGATAAATGCTCCTCCAGGGAGACAGGAACCATCAACTTGAAAATGTCTCTACAAGAGACTTCTGACTGCTGTCCACTCACCAGTCAGCAGCAGGACAATCTCATGCCCTTTACAAACAGTCATTTCCTGGACATTTTGTTATAGAAGGGCTCTACAACTTTGGCTCAAGGACTTCATACCACCTTAGTTCTTGTTTCTCTTATTGGGTGTACAAGGTTCACAGTTTGGACCTGTAGGACCACATCAATAACATACGACATATACATATATATATGTATTTATATGTCATATATTATATATAAATATAGTAATGTGATATACATATATATATTAATATATAGTAATGTGATATTTTCTGTTTCTGTTGTGCCCAATGTCATTGGAACTACATATGTGTGTGTGTGTGTATATATATATATATATACACACATATATTTAGGTCAAGAAAGTAGCAAAAATGCCAAGTAGCTTAGAAGTTACTTGGAAAACTCACCAAAAGCTCCCAGCTGTGTAACTAATACCAGAGCATTATGTCCACTTCTAGGGATAAAAATCAGCCAATAAAATCATGATTCTTGACACTAGTTCATTTGTAATTTGACTAATAGAACATAATCAATACTATAAAAACTGGAGAATGATTGGGGTTTGCAGAAGTGGGCGGTGGCTTAGGACCAGGTCTCCAGAGTGGGTATATTTATGAATACCCTAATTGAGCCAGGCTGGTCTATGCACATACAGTGTTTCTCTCCAGACACTAGAAATTTACTCATACTGTAACTTCTCTCCACTTCTCCTTGCTTATCCAAGTTCTATACCTTTCTCAATTCACAACTCTCAACCAAACTCTTCTCTAATTAATCTGAACAAGGATGATTTATCAGGACTTTAGTCTGGGGTCCTATTTTATGTATACAAACCTATCTTGTAGGTTTCATGAGAAAAGGACCATATATTTATATATATTTTTTTAATTTCAAATCTATATATTTAGTAAGAGGAGAGATGAGAGAAGGAAAGAGAACAAGCAATGAAAAAAAAAACAGTGCCCAATAACTTAATTAAATGAAAATGACACATTAGGAAAATCCTGGCTGTGATGGTCTTTAAGTATGAATGTGCAGAGAGATGTGGAATACAAAGCTAATGGTCAAGGAACTTGCCAAGTCAGTTTATTTTCTGAAATTAACTAAATAAAAATCACTGGGCTAACTCTATTCATTTTCTGTCAACTACTCCCTTCTGTGGCAGTCCAAATTGTAGACATAAGATGGATGTAAAGAAGCCAAAATCCAGTTTTAGTTTTAGGATCCTCCAGACTTGGATAGGATGAGATCACAATTTTTCCTTTCCTATCATCTGATCTCTGCAGAGGCCAGCACCTCTTTCCTTTCAGCACTCCAGATAAAAAGAGAAATCCTCCATATCTTTAAAAAACCTGAAAGGCAGATGGATTCCCATTGTTCTCTGCTTATGCTCCCTCTTGTTCCTGTTTTCATGCTAGTGTCTTCTATTCTGTGTTGCTTCCCTCTTCATAGGAAAATGAGGTTGCACACACAAAATATATCTAATAACCGTCCACACTGAAGCCATGGTATTGACAAGGTACCCAGAGAGCACATTTTCAGGAATTGAAGACTAAGTCACTTTATAATCATTATTTCCTCCTAGGATACTAAATGAAGTGGAGGCCTGAGACCACTGGTTCTCCCCCTTGAATGCTACC
This sequence comes from Plecturocebus donacophilus, assembly GCA_004027715.1. Classification (NCBI taxonomy): domain Eukaryota; kingdom Metazoa; phylum Chordata; class Mammalia; order Primates; family Pitheciidae; genus Plecturocebus; species Plecturocebus donacophilus. The sequence continues at coordinate 20,637 of PVKP010037924.1, forward strand.
TACAGGACTACTCTGCTCAAAGCGTGTTTGAGTGTGAGGCCAGGTGGGATGCCTTGTCTCTACCACCACTGCACTGATTCTCAGATAATTTCCCAGAAACTCTCATCAACTAAGCTTTCTTGCATCATGAAGTTGACAGATGAAGGGCGCCAAACACCCATCCTTATGCATTTAGTTACTTACACTCAAAGAAAGACACATATAACTTACTTTACCTCTGCCCATGTAATGAGCCTTAGCCAAAATATTTGTTAATAATAAAATGTATAATTTCCAAATGCCCTGCATGACATTGTACTTGCTGAATATTATTTAAAGTTACTCTTCAAGGGGAAAAAGCTTTAATAATTTATGCTTTCTTGGCTATTTTAATTTTCTTTTCATTGCATTTTGGCAGGGCATACTAAGCATAAACTGAATAAAATGAGACATCACACATTGAGTATTAATTACCACACTATTAAGAGATCTTGCTGCTTTGCATTCTGAGCTAAACAATGAGAAACTATAAAAAAGTGGAATTTTAAAAACTGCTTGCTATTTTTCCTTCTCAGAACATAAGTCACATACATGTTACAAAGTATTTTTCTTTTTGTTTTCATATTTTAAATTAATTCT
>PVKP010037925.1:0-21271 GCA_004027715.1 Plecturocebus donacophilus
CTGCTGCCTTCAGCCGTGCTTGCACAATATGGTGCGCTGGGCCGGGAACGCTTGGCCACAGATGGCGCGCTTGGTACCAGCCCTGTTTTCTAAATACCCGGCTCCTCAGTGTAAATGATAGCGTCGCACACATGGTGCCGCTTGGCTCCCGGGAGGCTCCGGCGACCACGCGTTTCTTGGCCTGCAGCCCCGGGTCCGGCGTTCTCCCTCCAGATGGCGGGCATCAGAATCTCTCAAGATGCGGGTGTGGCTGCTGACACTCGGGTTAGAAGCAGGACCATCCCCGCGGGGCCCCGCTGGACCACTCGTGCTCCCACCTGTGGCCTGGGAGGGGACGCAAATTGAGCACCTGGTGGGATAGGGGAGGGAAACTCCCACGACATCCGGTGGGGCTGAGACTTGAACCCAGGTCCTTTGGGGCCGTGTTCTTGAGTTCTCGCTCTTCTGGGACAAGTGCGCCTTCTCAGGAGTTTACTGCTCAGCCCTCCTCAAAGGCAGCAAGGGACCAGAGGAGGCAGGGACATTCATCCCACACAAAAGAAGTCTCTGCTTTTGTGCCATCCTCCGGCAGGCAGCCTGGCAGAGGGGGAGGAAGGCCAACTTGGCATCCATACACCCTGGAGGTTGAAATCTGTCTTCACTCTGTGTTAGTGATTTCGGATCACTGACTCCAAAGCCCAGTTTCTTTATCTGTCTGATGAAACTCAAGTACAAAGGGCAGGCTGGCGGTGGGGGTAGGGGCACTCTGTCCCAGGCACAGGCAAGAGGGATCACACTGTCTGCAGGGAACTCAAAACACTGAAACTGACTCAGACTGAACTGGCTTTTTGTGGTCACTATGCACTGGCAGCTCGAAGCATCCTCGGTGATAGAAGGTTCTTCCCAGAAATATTCTTTTGTTGGTCTAAGTGTGTAACAATCAATTTTAATAGTGTTTTTAAATAGTGAGTCTAAATATTACCTCCTTCATCTTCAAGTTTACATGGTTTTATGACTTTTTCTTCAATATGTATCATATTCTATATGAAAGTTATAAGCCCCTAACATGCCCAGACTCAACGACATGTGTTCATTTGGAGAATGGTTCTTAACAGCTTGGAACCATTCCCATGTACTTTGGACACCCGTGGTACCATATATTTCTGCATTTAAACAGTTAATTTGAAATAATAACAGCATAGTAATTGATGAAAGGCAGAGATCGAGTGAAGGATTAAATGAGATTGTGCACGGAAGTACTTGTTTACAGGCAGCACCTGGCACCTGGCTGTTGCTAGGTTAATGTGAGCGGCCTTTTATCTGGAAACACCGGCTCTTCAGTTGTAAAAATGGGCCCAGTAACATCTTATGGAGTTGTGGTTCAAACAGCAGCTCACATAACTCCATGCAGTCTCCTTTGCTTTTCTGGAAAATGGAGATCCCACTATTCCAGTGGGATCCAGCGAGGCCACCTCCATCAAGTGCCTGGTTGGACTATGGGGTCCCTCTTCTTGGGGTCTGATCTAGTTCCAGCCTGTAGCCGACCCAGGGCTCCATTCCCCATTCTTGCCCTCTCCTTCTGGACCCTTAGCTCTTTCTTCTCTCCAGTTCCCTTAGTCCCCCCAAGGGAGGTTTGCACAATACCTGACGGATTTGAAAGACTTGACTTCTAGACCTGTTTCTGAGACGGGTAATATTTCTGTCTGAATACAGAGAGCCTAGAATTTTGTTGTTTATGGTCTGAGAGCTGAGTGAGGATGAGGAAAGAAAACTTGCATTGAATAAGCTTCTAGTACATGCAGAGTTTGTGCCATGCAGTTCATATTCATTTATCTCTTTGAAATTGTAACTGGAGCCCTTAGACATATATATTATTATTCCTGTTTTTCAGGTGGAAAACAGGTTTGGAGGACTCAAGGGGAATTACTTATTGTTTCATTTAGGATTCTTTGAGGTAACTATCAGAAATGGGCTCTAGTTAAATTAAGTCAAAGGTTTAATTGGAAGGAAATGGGGCTGATAGAATTGAAGGGGAGCAAATGAATCAGATTTGGAAAAGACAGGAACCCGTACTTCCCTGGGGATCCAAGTAGCAAAACCAACGGTGACTTCTAAGGAAAATTAGTTCCAGGATTTTCCTAAACCTATGCCATTGAGACAGATGGTAGCTTTCCTGGGCGTATCACCTGGGCAGTCTTACACACCCCCTACCTTAGAAGGGTCCTACATGGGTTTAATGCTCTGCTGTTGCTGTATTGAAATTCTTAATAATTTTGTACAAGGGACCCGCATTCTCATTTTGTTCTGGACCCTGCAAATTATGTAGCTAGTCTTGCTTTGGTCAGGTGAACGCAGGGCGTGCTGATGGACAGTCTTATCAAGATTGCATACAACGGTGATGCGGTATTTTCCTAAATCAATACTGGGAATGTTACCACATGAAGTGGCGTGGGGGAGGGTGGGTGTGGATGCTAGTCAGGGGTGAGAGCAATAGATATTCACTACAGCTCACACCTGGTCAGCCCAATATCCCCACACATCCTTCCCCCCATCCACACAGTGTTATCTTGTATCACTTCCACCCAAATTTCATTGACCAGTGGTCACAGGACTTTGACATGACTGTGAAGGAGGCTGGAAAATGAAGTGCTTAGGATGAGGAAATGAGATGGAAGAGCATCTAACCAGTCCCTGCCACGGCCTATTTGCCCATAACCATAAGCCACCCCAAATTACATACTACATGTTGTATATTGTATATGTTGTGAAATCATCACCAAGGGATGAGACAGGATTGACAGCTGAGATCAGGAATGAAGGGAAAAAGATAAAACGAGTGCCTTGTGTAAACACATGATTGCAAATGCTTTCAAGTGAATATTATCATTGACACAGCTCTTTGCATCTAGGTAAAAAATAAATTCAAAATACTTACTGGAATTAAAAACAAAATCTCTCGGTTGGTGCATAAGTTGTCAGCCAGACACTGCTGAGAAAATAATGTATGAATAAGAAGACAGAACTGATTTAAATTCTTGTACATAGACTTAGAGATGTAAACTATTAAAGGCATGGAAAATATAAAAGAGAAACTAAGAAAATTAGAAGACAGAATGAGATATTTCAGCAAATGACTAATAGGATGGAAAATATGGAATAGATACCAAACATGAAAGAAATAGCAATTATAAGAGAAGTGAAGAGACATAAAATAGAGAATGAGAAGCTTCAACATAAACCTAACAGGATGCAAATTACTGAAATAGAAAATATAAAAGAGAACTTAAAAGACACAGAAGACAGAAAATGAAGTTCCAACATATGTCAAGAAGGAGAGGCAGAATAAAAGACAGTGAGTGAACCAGTATTTAAAGAAATAATAAGCCTGGGCAACATGGTATACCCTTGTCTCTACAAAAAAAAAAACTAAAAAAAATTAGCTGCACATGATGGTGTGCACTTATAGTCCCAGTTACTTGGGAGGCTGAGATGGGAGGATTGCTTAAGCCTGGGAGGTAGAGACTGCAGTGAGGCATGGTTGGGCCACTGCACTCCAGCCCCAGCTGGTAACTTTTCAGAAGTACAAAAATACTCATTAAATTTCATGTTTAGATGTTTTTCGGTGGAACTGAAGAATATCAAGGATAAAGAGAAAATCTTACAGACCAGCAAATAAGACACAGGTTATCTTCAATAGAACAGCAATCAGATTGTTAGCTAACTTCTCAAGAACAACACTATATGCAAGAAAAAAATGACGTAGTAACTTTGAAGCTGAGATAAAATAATTGTGAATTTGCAATTCTATACCTAATCAAACTATAATTTAAGGGCAATGATAACATATTTTTGGATACAGCAGAACATAGAATAGATAATGTATCATGTGTGAATGTTTCCAAATATAATCATTAAATGAAACATCTAAGCCAAAAACAAAAAATCCAGAGTGGGAGGTGATGCAAAATAAACAAAATTTAAAGGTAAACACAGAATCATAGAATGCATAACATCTGAAGCAGTACTAGAAAATAAAAAAAATGTAAAAAACTTGATCAATCCAACAAAATAAATAAAAGGAGAAAAACCAAAGAGGTAAAAAGAAAGCATGAAGGTAAAAATAAATCCACGTATACTACTAACCATAACAAATGTAAATAGGTTAAACTCACAATTAAAAGACAAACTTCAGATTACATTAAACATTTATAAGTACATAATGATTATAATATACACACTTAAAATATTCAGGAGACATTTAAAAATTAAGGCATAGTGAGTAGATATATTAGGCATTTGCTAATCTGAAGGAAGTTAGTGTAGTGTTTGTAGTAACAGGCAAACTAGAATTTAATGTGAATGGCATTAAGAGTAATATTTACAGACACCTATTTCATATTGCTAAAAAGAAATAATCCAGCAAGATGACATAACAACCATTACTTTGCATGTATCTAACTATACAGCCTTAAAACAGAAAGAGCAACAGTTTTCAAAATGACAGGGTGTAATTGATAAAAGTTGTAACAATGATAGGTTTTAATATCCATTTCTCAGGAATGGATTGATCAGGCAAACAAGTAATAAGTAAGAATATAGAAAAACAAGCTTGATCTGGTAGAAAATAAATAGAAACATGCACATCAGAGACCATACATTATTTTCTAATATGCATTGTTTACGGAAAATAATAATGTATTGGACCATTAAGAAAGGTGTAGCACATTCCAAATAATGGCCAATATACAACTCACATCCTCTGATCAAAATGAAATAAAACATTAACAGTAAAAATTTGGTTACTTCCCACGTATTTGGAAAAATTAAATATAAAATCATACTTTTAAATAATTCGTGAATTAAAGAGAAAACTCATAAGAGAAAATGATAAAAGGTGTGGAACTGAATTACAATGAAATCATTATATATAAAAATTTGAGAGATATAGGTAAATTTGTACTTAGGGGAAAATTAATAGTATCATGTGCATTTATTAGGAAACGAAAAAGTCTGAAAGTAAATGAGTTAAGTGTACAATTTAAGAAGCTGCCAAAAGAATAAACCACTCCTCCAAATAGTCTTCCACAAGGAGACTACACGTGGAAATATAGATGTAATTGGATTTATCATCTGATTAAACTCATCTAAATCTTTTGTGTTCTTCACATTCATCAGTTTTGCATTGATAGAGCCTGCAGAATTGAATATGGTTGTGATAAGGATTAATATCTCTGTATCCTTCAAATATTTGATGATTGTAGTTCTCTCAAGAACGTGGTATTTTTATCTTTTTATTTGGAAATAAGTTCAAACTTGCAGAGAAGTTGCAAGATAATAGAAAGAACTACCTCTGGATCATTTGACAGGATGTTGGTGACGTTATGTCCCGTCATTACTGAATGCTCCACTATGTATTTTCTTAAAAAAAATTGCAAAAACAAAGACAGAAAAAAGTTATGCTCTTATATAGTCACAAGTAACAGAAACAGAAAATTATCATTCATACATTACTACAATCTATTCATAGACTCCAGTCTTATCAGTTATCTCAACAATGTTCTGTATAGCAAAAAAGACCCATAGTCATGTGTTGTATTTAGTTTTCACGACTTTAGTTTTCTTAAGACTGGAACTGTTTCTCAGTGTTTCCTTGACTTTCATATCCTTGACGTTTTAGAAGATTTCAGACCAACCGTTTTGTAAAATGCCTGATCAACTTGGCTCTGTCTGCTGTTTCTTCATGATCAGATGCAGGTGTATGATCTTTGTTGGGAATGTCACAATAGCGATGTTGTGTTCGTCTTTTTTCATACTGTATTAGCCCGCTCAGGCTGCCATAACAAAACGTTATAGATCAAGTGGGTCAAATAACAAAAAACGTCATAGATCAAGTGGGTCAGATAACAAAAAAGTCATAGATCAAGTGGGTCAAATAACAAAAAATGTCATAGATCAAGTGGGTCAAATAACAAAAAACGTCATAGATCAAGTGGGTCAGATAACAAAAAATGTCATAGATCAAGTGGGTCAAATAACAAAAATTTATTTTCTCATGTTCTAGAGATTGGAAGTCCATGATCAAAGTGCCAGCCAACTCCTTTTCTGGCAAGGACTGTTTTACTGACTTGTAGAGGGTTGCCATCTCACTGTGTCTGCACATGGCCTCTTCTCTGTGCAAGATTGGAGAGAGAAAGAGAGAGAGAGAGAGAGAGAGAGAGAGAGAGAGAGCAAGCTCTGGTGGCTCTTCCTCTCCTTATGAGGACAGCAGCCCTGTTGAATTAGGGCCTACCTAATGATCTCATTTAACCTTTATCATCTCCTCACAGGCCCTTCTCCAAATATAGTCACATTGTGGGTTAGGGTTACAAAATATAAATTTTGAGGAAACACAGTCAGTCCATAACACATATTATCTGGTGGTACATAATTTGGTTTGTTTCATCACTGGCCTTTATGGCACGTGGTGTCTGTCAAGTTTCTCCAATGTGAAGTTCTTCATTTTCCTTTTATAATTACTATTTTGTGGGGAAACACTTGGAAACTATGTAAATATTCCACCACTCAAAAAGTATTTATTATGCATTTTACCATCTATTGATGTTTCTTGACTGAATTAATTAGTATTATGATGGCTGCCAAATGATGATTTTCTGATTCTACCATTCCTTGTACATTAAGGCCTGCTATTTTGAGGAAAAACTTCCTTTCTTTTCATTCATTTATTTATTTATGTTTATTTACAGCAGAATAGGCTCATGGATTCTATTTTGTTCAATGGTTATAATCTATTATCACTCTATTCGTTCTCAAATTGTCCCTTATTTGGTCTTTCCATGAAGGAATAATTGGTACTGGATTAATTCTTTCACCATAAACAACTAAAACACTAGACAAAACCTATAAAGCATTTTCAGACATTTGACAACAGGCTGAGCAGGACAGTGATGTCTAGGAATCATGAACAAATAACTTGAACCCTCAGGTTTCTTTCTGGAGGGATTTTGTGATCCTGATGCAGGAAAAAGGAATTCAAGCAGAGCACAGCAGATATGTTGAACTAAGGCAACACAAATCAGGGTTCAAGGAGGACTGAGGTGGTTAGAATTTGTGGAACAGAGTATCAGAGAAAATGTGATAGCATACAGAAAGTGCTCCAGAAATCTTTGGGGAGCCCCATGCATCTTCGATTGAATATGCATAGGGTGAGACTCTATGAGGCTGGGCAGAGAAAACCATGGGAGGCAAAGCAATTACTGTTGAGTGGTAAGCCAAACAACTACCACAGCCCACAGGGTATTGTTGGAGTTCCAGCCAACCAGAGTGAAGGGGCCTTGTTCAATACTGAGAGCACTGAGTAGAAACCCTAGAAAGGCCATGACTCAACAGTAGGGCCAAATGAACCATAGGGTGAAATCAAGTCTACACTTACTCTAGCAAGTCTGTCTGACAAGCCTTAACAGGGCAATGCTAGTCTGCAAGTAAGTTAACTGCTTGCTAGAACAAAGCCAATACTCTGAAGAAAAATCCAGCCACTCGACCATGAAACACTCATAATGTCCAGCAGCCAGCAAATAATTACTAGTTACGTGAAAAAGCAGAGAATAATACTGCCCATAGCCAGGAGAAAAGGGTCAGTCAATACAGACAGATTCAAAACTGACGGAGGTAATGGAATTACCAAGCAAGGACTGTATACATTTACATCAATATTTTAGTATATATATGAATATTTTTGCATTCATTTATGAGTTTATCAACCTATATGTTTATAAGCGTTTATCAACATATATATGATATGTCGGGACACTTTAATTCTTTAACCTATTTATAAGAGTTTATCAGCATATATATGTTATGTAGAATATTTTAGTATTTTGTTTGTTTAATTGCCAAATAGATAACATTCTAAAAGACTAAAATATTCTGTATAACATATATATGTTGGTAAACTCTTATAAATATGCTAAAGAATTAAAAACAAGACAATGACAAGAGAAATGGAAACTATAAAAAGGAAGTCAATGGCCGTTCTAAAACTAAAAAGTACGATGTATGAATTAAAAATACTCACTGGATCTACTTAACAGTATATTAGAAACTGCAGAAGAAAAGATGAGTAAGCTTGAAGACACAATAATAAAAACTGTTCAAAGTGAAGAACAAAAAGAAAACGTCTGTATAAATGAACAGAGCCACACTGACTAATGGCACAATGCTACACAGTCCAAAATATCTCGGAATATCTCCAAATCTGGAGTCTCAGAGAGAGAGAGAGGGATACAATGGCACAGAAAACAAATTGGAGGAAATAGCCAAAATTTCTCCAAATTTGGTGGAAAATATGAAGTCACACATTTATGAGTCTCAGTGGACCCCAAGCAAGATTAATAAAAAGAATCTCTCAAAATCAATGAAACAGAAAAATTCTGAAAGCTTTCAGAAGAAAAAGACATATGACATACAGGGCAATAGAGGCCAAAAGGTCTTCTGGCTTCCCTCAGCAGCAGTACAAGCCAGATGATACTTAAAGACGTATTTAAAGTCTTGGGGAAGGGGAGAAAGCCACCAAACCTTGAATTCTATATCCAACAGTAAAATCCTTCAAAATGAGAAGGTGAAATAAAGACATTTTTAGACAGAAAAAAGCTAAGAACATTTGTCACCAGCAGACCTATACTAATCCAATAAATATCAAACTAAGTTTTTCAGGCTGAAGGAATATCATTCTATGTAGAAACTCAAATTTATAGAAAGGAAGAGGGCCAGAAATGGCAAATAAGTTGATATTCGAAAGACATTTTTTTCCCATTTAAATTTTTTAGAAAAGAAAACTGTTTAAATAAAAATGACAATATACTGTGGGCTTTACAATACATATATAAATGAAATATATGGTAGCAGTAGTGCAAAGGATGTGGGAAGAAAAATGAAAGTATGCTGTTGTAAGGTTCTTATGTCACATGTAAAGTTATATGATACCATTAGAAGTCTGTGATAGTTTAAAGAAGCATATTATAAACTCTAGAGAAATCAATAAAAAATAAATTGAAGAGACAGAGTGACCAAGCCTATTCAGCTGATGAAATTGAATACTAAAATATTTAATCAACCCATAAGAAGGCATGAAAGAGAGGAAAAGGAACAAAGAATATAATGAATAAATATGAAAGAAATGGCAATAGAGTAGATTTAAATCCAACTACATCATTAATTATGTTAATTGTAAAATACTAAATATTCCCATTAATAGGTGACGTCTTCTAGTCTCCAACTTTATGCTGTGTACAGAAAATAAGACTTCAAGTATAAAGAAGCGTAAAAAAAGTCAAGTAATGTAAATAGAGTCACAATGCAAAGACTAATAAGAAAGCTGAAGTGGCTGGATTAATATGAGATAAAGTAGACTTCAACTAAAGGGATATTACCAAAGATAAGGGTGGGCATTTCCAAATTTTAAATGGCCAATTCATTAGGAAGATACCCTAATGAATGTAGCTCTAGAAGTATATGGACCTAATAACAGAATGTTCAACTACTTGAAAAAAAATTGACTGAATTAAAAGTAGACAAGTGTACAAGTATAGTTGAAGATTTTTGATACTATTCTTTCAGTAATTGATAGAACAGAAAATAAATTAGTAAAAATATAGCAGACTTGAACAACACCAAGAACCTGCTTGATACATTTAAGTTATTGACTACTCCACACAGCGTGAAGCAAGAAAATACATTTTTTTTCAAGCACATCATTTATTAAGATAGGTTATATGCTGGGTCATAAAATAAGTCTCAATAAGTCTAAAAGGGTTGAAATCAACAAAGTATATTCTCTGACCACAATGAAGCTAAATGAGAAAACAATTTTTAAAATAAATCTGAAAAAATCCAACTATTTGGTAATTAAAAATATACTTTTTTAAACACTTTAAAATAACCCATGGTTCAGAGAAGAATCATAAAGGAAATTAGTATTTTGAATGGAAATAAAAACAAAAGATAAAATTGTGAAAAATGTTAATAAGATAAAATTAAAAGATAAAAATGTAAAATTGTAAAGTTTACATTTTTTAGAGGGAAAAATTTTTATTACTTACATTAGAAAAGAGGAAAAATTTAATATAACCTACAATTTCATGTTAAGAAACTAGAGAAAGAAAAACAATGAAAACTCAAACTAAATAAGAAGGAATTAAAAAAATATTAGAGCAGCAGTCAGTGAAATAGCAATGTAAAAACAATGGAGAAATACATGAAACCCAAAGTTTGCTCTTCAAAAAGTTAGATGAATTGATAAATTTCTGAATTGACTGATCAAAAAAGGGCATCTATGACTCTTTACCAACATCGGGAATAAAATAGAATGTATCACTAGAGTCTGTAGACATTAAAAGTATACTAAAAAACTATTACGAAAATCTTTATATCAATAATTTAAACAACTCACAGAGAATTGATAAATTTCTTGAAATATATAATTTATCAGAATAGACACAAGAAGGCCAGGCGTGGTGGCTCATGCCTGTAATCCCAGCACTTTGGGAGGCTGAGGCGGGTGGAACACAAGGTCAGGAGATTGCGAACATCCCGGCCAACATGGTGAAACCCCATCTCTACTAAAAATACAAAGAAATTAGCTTGGCGTGGTGGCATGCACCTGTAGTTCCAGCTACTTGGAAGGCTGAGGCAGGGGAATTGCTTGAACCTGGGAGGCACAGGTTGCAGTGAGCCGAGATCACACCACTGCACTCTAGCCTGGCAACAAAGCAAGACTCTGTCTCAACAACAACAAAACAAAACAGATCAGAATAGACACAAGAAAAGACAAATATCAATAATTCTGTATATAATAAAATTGAATTAAATTGAATTAAAGATCTTCCCACAGTGGAACGTCATGCCCTGATGGTTTAATTGGCAAATTCTGTTGAATATCCAAGGAAGAAAAGATAATACCAATATTATATAAATTTTTTAGGAATCAGAGGAAAAGGGAATGCTTCTCAACGGACATGATAGCATGATAGGAAGATAATACAAAGAAAATACAGAAGAAGTACTGACTGATATCCTTCATGAATACTGAGGGAACATCCTTAACAACATTTGTCAAATTAAATTTAGAAATATTAGCAAGATACTGTTAATATGCAAGATTGTATTGACAGTAAAAAAACAAGCAATGTAATTCACAGTATTACCAAAGAGAAAGAAAGATAATGATTTTCTCAATAGATGCATAAAAATCACTTGATAATATGTGACATTCATAGATTATAAAGACTATCAGAAAAGTAGGAAGAGAAGAAAGCTGTCTGAACACATTAAAGGGTGTCTATGAAAAACATGGCTAATACTATTCTGAAAAGACAAGATGTTTTACCCTGAGATCAGGGACAGGAAAGGATGATCATTTTCACCATTTGTTTTCATTGGCTTGAGGCCCTAGCCAGTGCAATAAAACAAGAAAAAGGAATAAAAGACATAACAATTGGAAAGCAGGAAAGAAAGAAAGAAAATTGTCTTTATTTGCAGACGACATGATTACGTGCATAGAAAATTCTAAGAAATCTGAAAAGGTGGGTAATGAAGATTTCTTGTTACAAAGTCAATACACAAAAACTGCTGTATTTCTATATACTAGCAAGAATAATTGGAAACAAAATAGGAATAGATTGAACAAAAGTAATGCTGAACACTACATAACACTTTTGAAGGAAATTAAAGAAGATTTAAATATACAGACAGATGTACATGGTAAGAATCAAAGTTGTTAAGATATCTGAGAGGGTTTTTTCCCTCTCTTGACAATACTGTAACTTCAAACTTGTGTGGGTTTTCTGTACCAATTTTCCAATTCTCCAACACACATTGGATATCTGACAATTCAATGCAATTCTGACACCAACTCCTGGTATTAGTGCAGACTTCATAGATGAAAGGTGCAGCCCCCCAACCCAAAGACTGCCCTACTTTAGATGCCAGATGCAAAGGGGTTACCCAGGCTACTCACATTTCTTCCCAACAGAGTACAAACTTGGGGGGGTGGTTCCCACAACTCTCTTCATGTTCAATGATTTACTAGAATGGCTCACATAACACAAAAACATAGTCTACTGGTTAATTACAAAGGATAACATTCAGGCATAGCCAAGGGGAAGAAATGCAATGAACGGGGCATTTCTCCCCTTGGAGAGATTCCCTGTTCTCTCCAGGGGCCCTGCCTTCCCAGAACCTTGATGTGTTCACCAACCCAGAAACTCCAGGAGTTTCCTTGTTCAAAGGTTTTCCTAGGACTCCCAGGTGGTCGGTGGATGGGGCCAGAATTTTCAACACTCTAATCACTTGTTCTTTCTGCTAACCCACTGAATCTGAGAGGCCTCACCCCAGATCATCTCATTAGCATAAACTCAGGTGTAATTGACTAGGGGTTGTTAAGAATAACAAAAAATGGCCTGCTGGGTGCAGTGGTTCATGCCTGTAATCCCAGCATTCTGGGAAGCTGAGGTGGGCAAATCACTTGAGGTCAGGAGTTTGAGACCAGCCTGGCCAACATGGTGAAACCCTGTCTCTACTAAATATACAAAAAAATTAGCTGCATGTGGTGGCACATGCCAGTAATCTCAGCTACTTGGGAGGCTGAGGCAGGAGAATTGCTTGAACCCGGAAGGTGGAGGTTTCAGTGAGCCAAGATGGTGCCTCTGCACTCCAGCCTGGGTGACAAAGCAAGACTCCATCTTAAAAAAAAAAAAAAAAAAAGAGAATAACAAAAGACACTCCTATCACTCAGGAAATTCCTAGGATTTTAGGAACTTTATGCCAGGAACTAAGGACAAAGGCTAAATGTACTTATTATGCTACAATTTTATCTCTACTCAAATTAGTTTATAGATTTAATGTAACTCCAGTCAATACTGTCAATACATCAGTTGGATTTTGAGAGAAATTGATAAACTGATTATAAAATTTATATGGAAATGCAAAGGACCCAGTTTGGTTAAGATATTTTTTGAAAAGAAGAGCAGATTTGGAGGTCTCATACTATTGAATAAACTACAATATTCAAGACAGTGCAAAAACAGGCATATAGATGATTGAAACACAACCACACTTATATTATTAGTAGATTTTAACAAAGAGGCATAGGTAATTTCATGGGAGAAAAATAATCATTTCAGCAAATGATTCTGGAACACAATAATCACACGGAAAAAATGAAACTTGACTCTGCTTCATGTCACTCATCAAAGTGAATAGATCATGTGCTACAACCAAAGACTTAAAATGTGAAGCTTCCGAAGAAAACACAGGGAAACATATTTTTCACCTTCGAGTAGGCAATGCATGCTTAGGATACAAATAGCACTAACCATAAAAGAAAATTTAATAGTGGCTCATGCCTATAAGCCCAGCACTTTGGGGGTCAAGGTGGTTGGATCACTTGAGCCTGGGAGTTCAAGACCAGGTGAGGCAACATGGTGAAACCCTATCTATATTAAAAATAGAAAAATTAGTTGGGTATGGTGGTGCACATCTCTGGTTCCAGATACTCAGGAGACTGAGGCGGGATGATTGCCTGAACCTGGGAGGTTGTGGCTGCAGTGAGTTGTGATAGGGCCACTATGCTTCAGCCTGCGTGACGGAGCCAGACCCCGACTCAAAAAAAAAAAAAAAGAAAATTTAATAAAAGAGACTTCAACAAAATTAAAACCTTTTGCTCTTCAAAAGACACTATTAAGAAAATGAAAAACTGCTACAACTGGAAGGAAATATTTCAATACATGTGTCTGGCAAACAACTTGTATTTCAGAAAGATTCTTAAAACAATCCAGTAAGTAATGGGCAAAAAAGTTGAAGATGCACTCCATAAAAATGCTATATGAGTGGCCAGGAAGATCATGGAAAGATGTTCAACGCCACTAGCCATCAGAAAACTCAAATTAAAACTACAATGAGATACCACCATATGCCTACTAGAATGGCTAAAAAGAAAAAGCCTAGAAACAAACAATATTGGTGAGGATGTGGAGCAACTGGAACCCTCCAACATTCCTGGTGGGAATGTGAAATGATAAAATCACTTTGGAAAACAGTGCAAACATTTCTTATAAAGTTCAACATGGCTTCATTATACAACCCAGAAATCCCACTTCTATGTATTACCATAGAGAAATGAATATGTATATCCACACAGAGACTTGCATATGAAAACTCAAGCAAGCTTTATTCCTCACATCCAGAAACCAGAAAGAACATCAATGTCTATCAATAGGTGAATGGATAAACTGCATTTTTCATAGGTTGGAAAACTACTCAGCACTGAAAATGAATAAATTACTGTTATGCATAGCCATATGGATGAATTTCAATCTGGCTAATGTTTGTATATTCAGTAGAGATGGGATTTCACCATGTTGGCCAGGCTAGTCTTAAACTCCTGGCCTCAAGTGATCTGCCTGCCTTGGGCTCCCAAAGTGTTGGGATTATAGGAGTGAACCACTGTGCCTGAGCTGTTCCCACATTGCTACAGAGAAATGCTCCAGACTGGGAAATTCATAAAGAAAAGAGTTTTAACTGGCTCACAGTTCCACAGGCGTTACAAGAAGCATCATGCTGGCATCTGCTTGGCTTCTGGTGAGGCCTCAGGAAACTTATAATCATGGTGGAAGCTGAAGGGGGAGCAGCAGTGTTGCATGACCGGAGCAGGAGGAAGAGAGATGGGGGAGGTGCCACACACTTTTTAACAACTGGATCTCATGAGAACTCACTCAATATCATGAGAACAGCACCAAGGAGATGGCACCAAACCATTCCGGAGAAATCCACCCCCATGATCCAATCCCCTTTCACCAGACCCCACCCCCAGCACTGGGAATTACGATTCAGCCTGAGAGCTGGGTGGGGACACACATCCAAACCCTATCACAAACAAGCAAGCAACAAGAACACAGTGAACCCCATTTGCTCTCTCAAGGAAATAACCGCTTCTAATGTAAAGTAAGCGGCAAAGCTGACTAGCTGAAAGAGTTAAATGAAAAAATGAAGAAGGGTTAGGAGGTGCAGGGGAAGCCAGTTAAACTTGTTTTTTTTTTTAAGTGTTTTTTTTGTTTTCTCTTCTCTCTCTCTCTCTTTTTTTTTTTTTTTTTGCAAGAGGCCTCGGTTTGCAGTCTGCAGAGCTACATGGCTGGCGGGGGACCCCTGACAAGAAACCGGAGGAGCTTGCTGACAAAAGGTTGGAATCCTGGTATCTCTTTTGTTTTCACCCAAGTCTGTGGCCACTGACATTCCTCTTTTCCACCACGGGTGGATAATAAGCCCCCTTCTCAGGAATCGAAATGCTCTTATACATTTTAATGTGACCTTAGACAGCGCTGTTCAGAAATCACAGGCCCATCTGACTACACTTGAGGTTGAATTGAGCTAATGGTATTCACCTCATCTTTAGATGCAAAATTGGAAGATAAAAAGACCTTGATGTGAAAAGAAGGGGGGGATGTGAGGGAGGTGGGGGGTGGACGGGTTGCGGGGGCAGGAGGGGGAAGCAGATTAGAGATACTGCTTAAAAATCACGTGATTGCGTGTTGATAACGAAATGTCTCCTCTTTCCAAAATCCCCCATGGGCTCGAGAGATGTCCTTATTCTTTTATTTTTAACGATAGAATCTTTTTATTCCTGAGCTAGGGAAATTTGAATGTTGCTGCATATGTGGCCAGGAGATACATTGACCTTTAGCAAATCTTATTTAAAAAAAAAAAAAACGGATTGAACAGTTATTGCAATATTCCAGCCCTGTAAGATGAAAAGAGAGACAGAGAGAGAGAAGAGAGGAGAGAGAGAGCGCTTTCTTCCTCTGTAATCAGATGTGGATTAAATTTATTAAAGATGCTGTGTCTCCTTTTAAATGGCTGGCAACCCTCTTTCTGAATTATCAGGAGCTGGCTGGAGACATGGCACCCTTCTGATTTCATCTTAAGATGACAGAGAAAAGTCTTCTAAAATGGGAGAAAACTTGGTTCCTCTCTGTGGCTCTTTGGCTAAAACTTGGTTTTCATACATTGAGCCAAATGCATTCAGGGCCCCATAGTGGGGCCCAGAAGTGGGTGAGGAGGAATGGGAGGGTGGGGGCACAGGGTGTGGTCAGATCAGCCTCCCAGGAAAGAAGCTGAGATGGAGCCCCTGAAACTCACATAAAATGCACAACCCCTACAGGCAGGCTCACTTCCAGCTTTGACGTGCCTGCTGTCTGTCAAGGGCCCGGCAAATGTTTCCCACCCCCCCGGGGCTCAGCCGCCTCCAGGACGGAGGGGCCCATTGGGCAATCCATCACGGAGCACACCTGGCCTGCCCAAAGGACACAGCAGGTAGGGAGGGGTAGGTGGGGAGGGCGGGCCGGGGAGTGGTTGCCAGGGAGAGTCGGACCCCAGGTTAACTTCAGAGAATGGATCCGAATTGCTCAGACAGGACCTCAGGCCTCTGGGCGTATCCATCCAGAGGGCTGTACATAATTTATCAATGTAGAAAGGGTGACAGATTGGGATGGTCTGGCCTTTGGCTTTTCAGCTTTCTGTATTTATAGAACTGGATGCTTGGGCCTGCAGGCCATGCGCTCTGACTTTAAGACTGGGCATGCTGACTCAGGTACAGGTGGTGCATGGAATTGTTTTTGTTTTCTGTTTTTTTAATGTTTTAGGACATGGCAATCTTGTTTGCTCCCATTTATTGCAGCCATAAAGCTGCCCTGGGGACCTTCCTCCATTTCTGAGAATGCGGGGCCCTCCGCAGGTCTTTACAAAGGGTGTACCCGTAAAAGGAAAATTCTTAAGTGCATTTCTGGTTCCAGTAGAATTTCCTTTGTGGGTCCTTGTTTGGGAAGAGAAAGTGGCAATCCTGGGTCACTGGGTCCCATGGCATAATTGTAGCAGAAGATTGGCTACAGCAAGCCCACGTAAAGCCTGAATTTATGAGTTCAAACTTTGCCCACCCTACAGAGAAAACACTATAGTTCTAAGTTTCCCTTAGAATGCATTCATTCATAAGGAAATTCCAGACTAAAAGATGAGTTTGCCTAGATCATCTGGGTATTTAATATGTGTGTGGAATGAATGGAAAAGTGAATAAATGCATGAGTGAATAATTGAGTGGAATCTACGTTCAGTGAAAGTGAAAGTCATACTAAACAGCAGCATTTCAGTGAGTGCTGGAAGTGAAAGATGAGTGAATGAGTGAGGGAGTGGATTTCAGATGGAGGGGAAAGTGAGCAGGACAGAGTAGGTGGTTCTTAAAATGCATTTCAAGTGACTGAGGGCGTGCGGGATAAGCTCCACGAGCACGTGGTCAAGTCTCCAGGACAGGACGGTGACGGTTTTACTTTCCCCACAAGGAGCTCACGCGTGGGTGCGTTACCCCTTCCTACTGCTAGAAGAAGAGGTCAGGTTGCTTCAGAGCTCCTGAGTGATAAAGTCAAGTTCAAAGCAAACTGTGTCTGGCCCCCACTTGAAGGACTGCCCCTCTATTCTGGGATGTTCCGCTGTGTCTCCTTGGAGTCTCTGTCCTTGGGGCTTGGCCCCGGTGACAAGGTAGGCTGGCTTGCTGCCTGAATAGCACACCTGTAGAACGCGCCACCTGGCTTGGTGCTGGGAATCTTCTAAAAAACATGAGAGTTCCCACCCCTGCCCTCCAGGGCCTGAAAGCTTTCTTTCCATTGCGTGCCCAGAGCCCAGAGGAGAGCCCAGAGGAGAGTCCTCCTCCTCACCTTGTCCTGAGCAGTCCTCAAAAATGCAGTCGTGGAGGCGTGGAGGCTAGGGAGGGGCACTTGGTCAATTCCTTGGACTGGGGCCATCTCGCCTGAAGAATCCTTCCGTTTTAGATGCTCCTGCCAGGGGTTCTGAGACACTGGCCTGGGTCCATCTGACCCAGCCAGGCCAGCTTGGTGGAGTGGGGATAGGGTGGGGTGCAGGGTGGGGCCGTGTTAGCTGTGGCACTAGCGGGAGCTGACTTCTCCCACCCCAGGAATGTGCTGACAGTTCTGAGTGTAGAATCCCCGTTTGTCAGCAAAACACAATCTAAAAATGTTACAAAACTACAAGAAAGACGGATCATCCATGCACGTGGATACCTATCAGTCAGATTTTTTACTAGGATTGCGTTCGTGGAAGAATAGGGCTGGCAGGGGCGTGAGTAAACACGCGTGGTTTCTGGATCTGCACGGCATCTCCAGGTGTGAGACCCTGGGCCGTGGACTATCCGTTCTGAGCCTTCGTTTCCTCTTTTTACTGAGAAGGCCTGTGCCGGGGCTGGGGTGAGGGTGCTCTGAGGAACACAGGTACTCGTGCGAATGGCTGCACATACAGTCAAAACGTGATGGGCAAATGGTCAAATGGTGGTTATTTTTGTTTCCACAATTCTGTGTTTAATAATGAAAAAGAAGGAGGAGGAAGAGGAGGAGGAGGAAGAGAGAAAATAATAGCATTTCTTGAGTTCTTACTGTGCACTAGTTAAAGCGCTAGGCCCACTGCAACACTACACTGCAGTGCGTAATCCTAAAGTTACTATTATGGTCCCTACTTGCCAGTCAGAGGAATTGGCTTAGTGGGGAGAGGTGATTTGCTTGAGGTCACACAGCTAGTAAATGGCAGTGCTGGATTTCAAGGGCCACCCAGAGTCTGTGTTCTCACCCACCGTGCAGTGGTCAAGTCTGGGTGGCTGGTGTCCGCCACGGGAGAGGACTTCTTGCCTAGGACCCGTCTCAGTGCCTCTGGGCCCAGGGAGCAGAGTCAGAGCTGAAACACACGTGGCATGCATCTTAGGTGCTCACGAAGTGCCACCCACTTGTCTGACACAGGGGACATAACAACTTATGTCGGTGGAGTCGGTGCAGAGTGCCCGCAGCCGAAAGGCCCAGTGCATTCAAAGAGGGATTGAACTATCAGATATATGCGCGCTGGGAAAGCTGCCCCAGACACCGGCCTCAGTGAAAAGAGGCTTCTCGTGTTTTGCCACACATATGTGGAGTGGAAATTGTCACTGAGGAGAAAGGGCTGTGTTGCCTGTGGTGGGGAGCGCTGGTGGGAAGAGGTGAGCAGTGAGAGATGGAGGCCTCTGCTGGGATCAATGGACTGAACCGATTTGGGGGCTTACGGGGAAATCCCACCAACCTTGGTCTTCAGTGAATGGGAAAGGAGGCTGGACCTAATAGCTCCATGCAATTTTAATGACTGTCCTGGGAAAAGTTTGCACTTTGGAGGAGGGGCTGGACTCCTGCAGTGACTGTCCACTAGCTCTGATCTTGAACAAGTCACTTACCCTCTCAGAACCTTCTTTTCATTTGCAGAATGGGAAACATAATAAGCCTCCCCAACTAGAGTCAGGGCTAAGATATTAAGTAATGGATGCCTGAAAAAGTACATTTTTTAAAAACAGCAATTTTCATATATAATTTACATACCATACAGTTCATCCATTTAAAGTATACAATTCGATGGTTTTTATGTAGTCACAGATATGTACAGGCATGACCACTGTCAATTCTAGAACATTTTCATCACCTCTAAAAGATAGCCTTCAGCTCTCACCGCCCCCCATCTCCCCATCCTCTCTGGACCCCTGGCAATCACTAACCCCCTTTCTGTGTTGATACATTTCCCTATCCTGGGCTTTCCATGTGACTGAAATTGTGTGATCCATGGCTCGCTGCGGCTGGCTTCTTTCATTTAGCCTTGTATTTCCGAGGTCTAACTGTGTTGCAGCGTGGATCAGTTCTTCATTCTTTTTTTGGCTGAATCCTATTCCATTGAATTTATCCATTTACAAATCGATGGATGCTTGAGTTGTTTCTACTTTTTGGCTATTCACACTGCCATGAACATTCATGTACATGTTTTTCTGGACATACGTTTTTATTTCTGTTGGGTGCGTACTTAAGAGCGGAATTGCTGGGTTAGATGTCAGCTCTATGTTAAATTGTTTGAGGAAATGCAGACTGTTTTCACAACGTAGTTGCCCCATTTTACAATCCTGCCAGTAGGGAGGAGGGGACTCTGCACTGTTCTCAGTTTCTGCACCCTCAACATCTGACAAACCCAAGCAGACACCCACAAAAGCCCCCAGTTCTCACAGCACCAAGCCCTGCCCCTGTCCCTTGCTCCAACTATGCCTTCCCGTCTTCTCTGCGGGAACCTCCGGTGTGGTCCCCCTTCATTGCTCTCATGCGACTCCCTGAAGTAGCCCTTCTCTCCCATTCTGGACCTTCCAAAGCCATCTGCCTCCCTGGCCTGGTACCTCACAGACACTGGTCCATAGCCAGTTCCCTGTCTCTGCAGAGCCCTGCCCTCCGCCTCCAGTGGGTCTCTGCCTTTCCACATGCCATGTCCCTCTCAGGACCTGCAGAGGTGTTACAGAAGCCTGTGCCCGTGGGTGTGGGGGAGAATGCCTGGATTTGGACTCGGACTAACCAGAGTTCTGATTCTGGTACTGGGATTTATCAGCTGTGGAAAACCAGACACATTCAGCTCATCCACTACTTAGGGTGTACATCCCAAACCAAATAGCACTGATAGTCTGACCCTAGTAAATGTTTATCAAACGTGTGAATATATAGGTAAGAGCAACACGCAAAGGGTAACAAGAGATGGAGCTTAGTTACCCCCCAGGGAGCAAGGATTCGAGTCATATGGGAGAGATGAGGATGCTGTGCCCTAGGGAGACAGAGTGGCCTCCATAAGGTCATGCTGTGATGGTGCTGCGATAGGAAGTGGGGCCGAACTTCTGTCTGCCAAACCTGACCTTCCCACCACCCTCCCTCAACCTCCGAGGCAGGGACACAGCCCTCAGAAAGGGCCCAGGAGCTGACACCCTTCACCCACCGTGAAGGCACACTGGACACGGCTGTCAGCGTGTTCCCTGAGATGAAAGGCAGAGCTCCCCTGACCTCCAGGTTAAGCGTACATCCCCAGAGCACGGAGGTGTCTGGGACCCGTTCTGCTTCCCGGCCAAGCCGGGAAGAGCTGTGGGAAGAGCTGGTCTCTTCCACTCCCTGATGGGCTGATCAATCAGTGACCTTCCAAAAGGGAGGAAGTGTTTCCCTATCTGCCATCACTAGTGACTTCCTTGTTTATCACCCACTTGCAAGACATCACAGGAGCTAATAATAATTAGTTTTATATTATGGCAAAATATCCATAACCTAGTACTTGTCATTTGAATCATTCTTAAGGATACAATTTGGTGGCATTAACTACATTCACAACATTGGGTAACCATCACCACTATCTGTACCCCAGATTTTTTCGTCATCCC